>JADBJO010011929.1:30000-33305 GCA_016801955.1 Conus betulinus
CCCCTTTACAAACAATCAGTCCATAGCTGGTGTCATGTTAACGTCGATGATTAGAAGCACAACTAAACACCGCCGATACGGCTCAGCAGTAGACTGAAAAGCGACCTTATATCAACAGCCACCTGTGAAATTATAATTCTGAGACTGTTCAGGCTGATTCCGAGTGTGGTTAAGCACCGAGCAACGGTAGGAGATATGGAAATACTGCTCCGAAAAGGGCATGGGAAAAAAAGACAAAAACTTGTCATTAAAAGACACCGCTGGACTTTAAGTACTGAGTCTGCGATATGACATATCTGGGTGTGCCAGTGCAGAAGGGAGCCAAAGAAATCGGCATGGAAGTAAGGCTATTGAGAGGGCACGGAAGATGAAAGCACTACAAACATGTTAGGAGTCAACTGATTGACACCACAGCAATGCTGTTTCTGCTTCAGTAGTTAATCCAACGAAAAGTGTTCAGTCCCGAGTCTTATTGAAAAGGACGAAGGATGTTGTTGACCTCTAGCTTTAAGGTCAGCAGGGTGATTTTTTTTCAGAAATAAATTCGGTAACTGATCTGATAGTGATGCTGCATATCGTCTTGAAAGAGTCAATGGAGGGGGCAGTCACCCCTGAATGTGAACTTCACTGACAATGAAAAAGCGTTCGATAGCACTGAAAGACGTAGCCTCTGATAGATGCTGAGGCACCGTGGGTGAGCCAGAGAAGATCACAGTCGCATCCGAAACCCCAGTGAGAGGATGCACTGACAAGTGGTCAACGACTGGCAGCCTACCGACACTTTCCAAGTAGAGACAGGTGTGAGACAAGGGTGCTTGCAGTAGCCTTCCCGTTTTCGCTCACGACAGACCGGATCATTAAAGCCATCCACAGGCTAGAAACCAAATGGCATCCAATGGACGCTCTGGACATACTAGATGACCTTGACTCGTGCATGATCTGGCCCTTCTCTCCAACACTGGGTAACAGACGCTGGAGAGGATTAGCACTCGTCTAGGCTGCAACATCCAGAGAAAGCTTTACAGCAAGGTCAATGCAGCAAACACAATACTCATCAGGCTGAAGGGCGAGACACAAGAAGAGATGGACAGCTCCCTCTACTTTGGTGACAACGTTTACATACTTGGAGAACAAAAGCTGACAAAGAATCTGAACTAATAAAACAGAGGTAGCTTTCCATAACTAGAAGAATTTTAGTGATCGACTAAACTGGCAACTAACATTAGAATCGGACTTTTCAACACTATCGTGAAGCATGGTGTTTTACTTTATGAAGCCAAGACCTGGAGGACTACTGACACAACCATGAAAAGAAACCAAATTTTCGTCAACACTGCTTCAAAAAATTCTGCGAATTCACGTGTAAGACAGAATCAGTAAGAATTGTACGAGTCAACAAAACAATAGTCTGAGAAACAAAGAGTTCTCCCACGAGGCTTGAGAACGATCAGCCATTTGTCCTGCAAGCCTTCATCCAACATGATAAGACATGTCATAATCTGGAATACACAGGGCGAAAAAAGAAGAGTGATCGTCCAAGAGATAGAAGGTGCTGTAATCTTGAGGGACACATGAATAGGGTAGGAAATACCTGGGGACAACTGGAGCTACTGGCTGAGGACCGGCATGTCTGGGGACCGCTTGTTGGCAACCAATGTTCCAGACAGAGCCACAAGTGTTTGTGTTGGCAATCTATGCCCCAGACAGCCACAAGTGTTTGTTGGCAATCTATGCCCCAGACAGCCACAAGTGTTTGTTGGCAACTTATGTCCCAGACAGAGCCACAAGTGTTTGTTGGCAATCTATGCCCCAGACACAGCCACAAGTGTTTGTTGGCAATCTATGTCACAGACACAGCCACAAGTGTTTGTTGGCAACCTATCTCCCAGACACAGCCACAAATGTTTGTTGGCAACTTATGTCCCAGACAGAGCCGCAAGTGCCAGGTGGTAGCCTATGTCCCAGACAGAGCCCTTGGCGAAGGTGAGGCTAGGCAGGCTAGAATAGAAAACATCTGTTTCAAGTAAATAATCTTATGGTGAAATTAATTTGTAATTATGATGAAAATAGCATTGTCACAACACAACGTAACCATGGAACAATTATTAAATATTACCACAACACACGCAAATGAAATGTTCCCAGAACTCAGAAACAGACAAACATCAACAACCTTCCTCTCTCTGAATTAGTTACTCTGAGCCCACCTCACCTCCAGACTACTTATAGAGGCAGCCAGACGGGACAACGACTGTTTGCCGCTGCCTCCAACCCCGATCAGCAGGGCGTTGCCTCTGGGCGACTCCAGGATGCGGTTGATGCGACAGACATGCATCATGGCGTCTTCGAAGAGCACCAAGTTCATCGCAGCATTCAGCTCATTGTAGCTGTCCAAGGCGTCCACCAGGATCTTGTTCAGCCTCTGCCACTCGTGAATAGGCAGATATTTGGGCTCTCCGATGCCATCCGCGAAGTGGCAATAAATCATGGGCTGTTTGAAGACGATGTTGTCGTCCAAGTCCTGACGAAAAGGGTCACTGCGTCGTTATCACACAGGCATACTAAGGTACACAGATACGAATTGATTTTGCACAGAACCAGATTATGACATAACAGACACGAAGACATTAAGGCACATAGCCTAATTACGCTTGTATATCATAATATTCTACTCATGCATGCAAACACACTCATGCTGGCCCAAACATAGATACAAAACACATACATTTACAATACATGCAGTTCACATACATAAACAGACACATAAAAGAATTATTTAAAATTTTCACCGGGAAAATTACATGCAGTTCACAAACATAAACAGACACATAAAATTAACGATTTAATTTTCTTACAGGGGAAAAGACCAATTCAACACACTTAATATATAATGCAGAACGGTGGTTACAAAACTCTTTCGTCAATTTTCTTTCGTCTCCTTCCTCTTGCTATTTTTCACAATCAAATTTTATATTGTTTGTTACTCCTTTCATTCATGTATTTTCACCTGAATTCTGTCATTTCTGTGAACTAATTACAGGCTAAACTAACTTTCAAGGCAATCACTTAAAAACATCGCATTAACACCCGATAGACTGGACCATTATTTGGGTTATTTTTGATTCGCCTTCATTCATTCAAGCACAGAGAAGCAGGATCAAGGTTTTCTGCTATTTCTGCAAAGTTCACGACCTGTTGCTTCCAAGACTTTGTAATTAATCAAGGTATTCCAAACATATCCACGAAATGTCTGCCAGTCTATATACTGTTACATGCTTGGCACATTCCTTCTTGCTTCGTACTTT
>JADBJO010011929.1:35902-61448 GCA_016801955.1 Conus betulinus
GGCCGTTCCCCCACACGTTCTCTACTCGCCGGCGCTAGAGGGCGATAGCAGTGAATAACGAGTGCTCCCACAACACAAAACAGTGTAAAGGGTGAGCGTGGAGCGGGGCTGGGTTCAAAGTACCGTCTCACGGGTCTAATAAGCAAAAAACTGAACATAGATAGAACAGTATCTAGAAGGCCATGCGGCAACGGAGGCCAGGGACAGCCAGGAACAGTTTGTGATTCGTTTGCGTCTCTCCGTTCGCACTTCAACATGGACACGATGGGCCGCTTTCTCGGTGATCTAAAAGTGCGAAGGTCAACTAGTCTTGTGTTGCATGTAATTATCTACGTACAGATATGCAGGTTATAAAACAATCGACACTGTTCTGAAATACGGCTTCTTTACTGCTGTGAAGATACGGTTAACTGAAAATGACTCAAAGCATTTGTATATTTCTGTTACCATGTATGTCGAGTTTTCTGAGAGGATACTTTTTCAACATACCAGATTTCATTGTTCTGAAAGGCACCAATCCACGGTAAACAATGCCTCGAGACAAGACAGAAATGATACAATGGATGTACAATCCCTTGTTTGTGTTTCCCAAAATCCCAACACTTGATTCGGTTCTCAGCACAAATGTTGCGACAACTGTGAGATTACTCAGAGAAAAAAATTTGTGTTGGTAAATACATGTTCGCGCCCCCCCACCTTTTTCTGCTCCCTGCTTTCTCCAAAATCAGCCTTTTGTCTTCTCTTCAAAACATGCACGGATGGCATGACAGCACTGGCAAGAGATTGGGTCATATACTCATTCGCAAGAGAGAGGACAAAGACACAGACAGGAGACTGACGACGACAGACAGACAGAGAACCGAGACATGAGAAACGAGACAAAGACAGGGGGACAGAGAGATTGTGTGTGTGTGTGTGTGTGTTGTGTGTGTGTGTGGTTGTGTGTGTGTGTGTGTGTGGTTTGGTGTGTGTTTCGGTTGTGTGTGTGTGACCTCCTGGGGGGGAGGGCCCGTGAGGAAGGGAACGGAGAGAGGGGCGGCCGGGGCGAGAGTAAAGAGAGAGAGAGAGGAGAGAGAGAGAGAGAGAGAGAGAAAGAGAGAGAGACAGAGGGGTGTGTTTAAGCGAAATGAGATACAGACTGCACAGGCAGACAGTCAGTGAAGAATAAACAGAATAGGAAACTATAGGCTAAAGAGGAAGACAGACCTTTTCCTACCATCAATATCATGCAAATACTGTTTTCTGTGAATAGGGAGTAACTGAGAACAGAAAACACAAGATGAAGATTCATTTCAAATTGGTTTTCTACAACTCAGTTCATTGTTTCTACATCTGGATCACTTTTTATTCAGCTTCCTATTAATAAGAGAACAAACGAACAAACAAACACAAACAGTTGAACAGTGAAAGGACTTGCGGTAATCCCTTTAAATGCGTTAGCGTCCCACCATTACTCAGTCATCCCATCATAAAACATACACAGAGACACACAGACAGACTGACACCACACACACACCCCGGTCTGTCTCTGTCTCTGTCTCTGTCACACACACACACACACACACACACACACACACACACACCCACACACACACACAAACACACACACGTTTTTTTTCTTTTTCTCAATCATTCTGAATGATCAGAAGAAAACAATTTTCTCCTCCTCTTGAATCTTTAGTTCCTTTTGCTCCTCCTCTCTCTCTCGTCTCTCTCTCTCTCTCTCTCTCCTCTCTCTCAGCTCTCCAAGCCTTTTGAATATTGTCAAACATCAAGTATTTCTGTTCTTTTTAAATCACTGTATGTATAGAAGGCCCCTACTTACAAAAGCTGCGATAAAAAAACACACGCAAATGAACTGTGTCAGTATCACTTTCTGTACCCCACCCCACCTATCCTCTCGGCTCTCCCTCTCTTGGGAAAGGAAAAGCGAGCTAACAGGCAAAATGTAATTTCCATCTCTGTACGTTGTTTTTACACTTCCTGCAGCGTTTGTCGCGTTGAAAAGCCGAATAAAAACATCCACGGATGTGAATGCAGGCTTGGGACTGGTACAAGCTATTGTTTCAGGATTATTACGAAATGCTCAATTAGAATTCTCTAAACGCCCAAAAAAAAAAAAAAAAAAAAAAAAAAAAAAAAAAAAAAAAAAACCAAAAAAAAAAAAAAAAAAAAAAACAAAAAAAAAAAAAAAAAAAAAAAAAAAAAAAAAAAAAAAACCAAAAAAAAAAAAAAAAAAAAAACAAAAAAAAAAAAAACAAAAAAAAAAAAAAAAAAAAAAAAAAAAAAAAAAAAAAAAAAAAAAAAAAAAAAAAAAAAAAAAAAAAAAAAAAAAAAAAAAAAAAAAAAAAAAAAAAAAAACAAAAAAAAAAAAAAAAAAAAAAAAAAAAAAAAAAAAAAAAAAAAAAAAACAAAAAAAACGTCTCACATTTATTCTCTCTCTCTCTCTCTCTTTCTTACTAATCGTGATTTGAAATGTATCAGTTTGGTTCAAATCAATAAAATGGATAGGCCAAATATATAGGCTTTGGAGTTCGTCTTGTATATTTTTAGGTATTACAACAGTCTGCTGACAAAATTTTCTTATTTTCCTGTAAGCAACAAAGCCAGTGACTTGTCATGGCACTGCAATCAATTCACTTGTTATTAATTTATTTTTTTATGCTAAATAGCATTCCAAACGATTGACGAGACACAATGCTATCCTTTAGTTAGTTGTATCTGCTGTCTATTTTCATGATATGGCTGCCTTCGAGAAACAGACGTTCTAAACCACCAAGCAGTCTTGCTATGATTTCACCCTCATTTAAATTCCTGCTATGAACATATGACCAATGGTCAAACGGAATCTTGAATAATATCGCCAAAAATCACAAAGAAGTATAAAAAAGAGACTCTTTTTATTCGATACATGTTGTTTATAGCTCATCCAGTCGAAATGGGGCATATCAGGTTTGTTATCGTATCAAAATCTGCTCCAAACAAAGAGAATGATTTATCTAGAAAAGGAGGCCGAGAAACCGAGAAAGTCGAATAAGCAAGGTCATGTGAAAGCCCAGACATGCTTACAAATCACAGATAACTGAAGGAGTGTTCTTCCCTGTCAAAGACATATAATGATGATTTTATGATTAAGCCCTCTGCGTGGCCGTGGGGGATGTTAAAAAAAAGTCTCAACGTCGAAGATGTTTTGAAATCGTATGACAGGCCCCAGAAAAAACGCTTTGTAAATCACATGGAAAGCGTTCGTGAGGTCCCTGAGATTGAATATCTTGTCCAGCAGTGTTATAAGACAAGCTACGTAGGTCTGTAAAATCACCTGGAAGATGTTCGAGAGGTCCCTGAGATTGAAGATGTAGTGGAAGCGGACGGCAGTGGCAGGAAGGTGCTGGAATCCTGTTGTGCAGGGCGCAGGGCAATTGTTCACATGGCTGGGCGAAGCGCTGCACCACAATGGGGAAGCCGCTTTGTGCCAGATGCTGGAACAGGATGCTGGACGTAGATGGTGGACAGGGCCTCCTGGTTGGGAAGCTCACGGCAAAGACCGCGAAGGGGCGCTATGAGCAAAAACACACACTGTAACACTTCTTGGCCATATTTTCTTTGTCATTATTTAAATCATCTTCACATGGTTTTTATTGTCAATTCTTTTGATCAAAACTGTCCTGATTCATAGCAATGACTTTACCAAACCCTCAGAATTGTCTACGTCCATCATCAAGCCATCTCTAACCTGTTTAAGAAAAAAGAAAAAAATGCCGAAGTTGACAACGGAGTGAAATTACATCCTCTCTTATCACGGGCCTAATATGTAGCGTTGGACTGTTTAATTTTTCGGTTTGCTCGTACTTCTTTATTTATGGAAATCTAATATTAACAGATAAGTCACATGTTCATTGTGATGACTAAACATTCCGCTTTTTATCGTTTATTTGAATTTTTTTGTTGGTAACTTGTTGTTTGTCCACTTATTACAGAGTGCAGGTACACTACAGAGAAGCATAGCATAGCCACGTTGTTGTTCTTGGTGTGTTGGACCAACAACTCGTAAACATCCGGGCAGATATTCGCTGCATTTCACGGTTATTTACGGAACATGCAAGTCAGTACATACGCCAGGAGACATGAATGTCTCCTCACATTTACTAAAGGCTAAAAGCTTGCCTAGCAAAGGCAGTTCAACATGAGTCACGGTGCAAGACCATCCTACAAAACAGAGCGGAGGAAGCCATTCCAGGAGACCGAAAAGATCGGATGCACAGCATAAAGGACTGGACTCCTTACAACTTTTCAAAACCAGTCAAGCTTTACGCAGATTAACAGGACTATGGAGGTGAAGGTAAACCCATAACCTAATGCTGCGTACCATGAAGAAATGTATGATATATGACTGATGATAAAAAAATAGAGGCTGTTTGAGAAAATCTTATGAAATGTTCAACAAAACACTGTGTTCGATGCTACAGTGCGTATCCGTCTTCATTAAAACTCGCACAGGTTGCATCCTGCTCTCGAAAATTAACTCGATTTAGATGTCTTTTTCCACTGTTATTTCCTTATTTTGCTTTCAATCAGGAGTCGCACCAAAAAGCCCACCCTTCCTCACAAGTTTCTCCTTGTTTTACCTGCAGACGAGAGTCGATGGTGAAGGAGCCGGCAGTGGATTCATGCAGGCCACGTACTGCGTGTTATGGGACCTCCTTGAGGGTCAGTTTGGTCCGGTCATACCAGTGCCGATGATCTATGTGCTGCCTCATGAAAGTGTGCGGTTGCACTGTGAAATACTGGTCCACCTGCCCATGACACAAAGCTTCACTACAACCACTATACCAGCTCCCTTCCCGATTTCACTTAAGAGTAATCTGTTGGTAGACAACTTTATTTTGCAATGATTTTCTTACCAAAGAAAATCTACATTGTTTGAATATTTTGTAGTTTAAAAAAGCTAATTCGAAGGAATGACGGCAGAGAAATACTGACTCTTGAAACCCAACCATGAATAGCCTAACACATGTTCTATGGTCTACAAAGAAAGTTACATTACGTTGAATGGTACACACTAAACTACACAGAACTATCCCCATTAAGCATACTACAGTGTGACCCTAGGGCTGGTCTTTTCTTTTATTCAGAGAATTTCTAACTTTAGGAAATTTCCCCTTTAGAAACCGCTCTAAGCATCAGGGAGCAAACTATTACTTTGAGAGCTACTGACATACTCGTCCATAGCATCAGAACCAGAGAGTTATACTGTTGCATGTATGACATTAAGTACTACGTCCTCCGACTTTGAAACGTAATGCAAACTATAGAAGGATCACCATCTTAAAACAGCCTATGTTTGCCCAAGTTGTACAATAGAACTGCAATGCAGACAATCGTGAACTGGTGAGAAGTGTCCCTGGTGAATCAAGTTGTATTTTCTTTCAATGATAAGCTACAAACATGAAGTTATTTATAAATCGGTGGCCATTCAAAAATGTTTCCACCATAAAGAATACTTCGATCTGAAGCAGACCAACAATAACAGAAGTGTACATAAGATTCTCATAGAAAAGGGTACCTCAGGCATATTGAGATCGTCGACAAAATAAATGAGTCGCTGCTCCCCGGAGGTCCGTAGTTTTCTGCCAGCTTTCTTCTCCAGTGGCTTTTCTAACACACTTTGAAGCATTTCTGCATGGAACAGAGGAAAAAAAACAATGAGAATTGCTGTTTTTCATAAAGCTTGTTTGTTTATTTTTTTTGTCTTTCCTTGTGCAAAGTACAAAGATGCGGACTCGTAACAACAAAGAACTGTGATATTAACAACCAGCAACAATAACCAACCCTAATCCTATTTCTACTTTATTACTGTTTCCACTCCAACTTTCGTATTGTTGCTGCTTCTGTCATCGCTGCTAGTGTTATTACTACCACTGTCGTCTACAACCAGTCCTACTGCTGCAGATACAATGACTTTTTATGAAGACAGTGACAAAACTATGTGTAGACGGACTGGCGTCCTAGCTGTACGTGCCTGAGGTGGTGTAAAAGTTGAAAGGAACGTTGGCCACAGCCCAGGCCTCGCCCAGGGAGGTCAGCTTGTCCTGCATGAGGACAGTTTTGCCCGTACCGGCCAGTCCCACCAGCATGACAGGACAACCTTTGTCCAACAGCATGTTCATGAAATACCGGATCCGAGTCGTCTCCATTGTGTTAACCAGGGCTGCCTGCAAGAACAGATGGGTGGTTACTTGGTAAAATGACAAGACAATATGGTTCATTCATGTTAGTACCGATGAAAATATCCCTCTCCGTACAGAATGTAATGTCTGATGAGGTGACAGATTGTTTGATTCTTCATCCGACAGTGTGATCTAATGAATAGAATATAGGTTTCTGGATTCTGGATTCAACAATAGAAAACTAATTAAAGACTCAGAATCAAAACTTACTTGGAGAATATTTCGATAGGGTCGCCCTGTCTCCACCACCTCACTGTTGCTGTTGTGGCAGCGATGCCTGGTGGGGCGACTGTTGTGTGAGGTGAACGGTTGTCAGGATCTGATTGTAGATAAGGGGAAGTTCAAAGCCTTGATCTCTGTTCAGGCTGGGGCGTCTGGTCTTGCTTTTTTATCTTTTCTTTTCGTGAGAAAGGGCTCTGTATATAAGATCTTGGTTTCCTGGGGGCTGAAACTGTGGCCTGTGGCTTGTAGGTGTTCGTGTATGGCAGAAGTAGATCGGTTTTGATGTTCCTGTAGACGGGTGGTGAGTGGTCTTGTTGTCTCGCCAATGTAGGTATGGGCATAGTCTGGACAACCTACCTGATACACTACACCACACTGCTTGAGGGGGTCCATTTTGTCTTCGACATGAGTCAGTTGCTGGCGTAGGGAGTTGGTGGGTTTGAGGAAAACTTTGCATCCATGTTGTTGGAAGGTCCTGGCTAGGCGCTCTGAGACTCCTTTAATGTAAGGGATCCCCACTTCACACTGTCCGTATCTGTAGAAGAAGGGTAGGGAACTCGAGGGTTGTCCTACATCCATGCAGGGTATCCATTAGTGGAAAGGGCAGTCTCGATGTGTTCTTCTTCTTTCAGCTCTTCCTCCTTAGTGGAACACAGTACAGAGGCTCTGTGCATGAGGGTGTTGAGAACAGATCTCTTGTGCTGGAGGGGGTGGTTAGAGTGAAAGTTCAGATATTGGTCAGTGTGGGTGGGTTTCCTATAGACGCTGGTCTCCACCCTGTCATCATGGGTTCGGGTGATGAGAGTGTCCAGAAACGGGATCTTCCCTTCTGCTTCAGTTTCCGAGGTGAACTGGATACTGTCGTCGATGGAGTTCAGGTGAGTGGTGAAGCTGTCAACCTCCGTCTCCTGTATGCGGGTCATGGTGTCATCCACATAGCGGTACCACATGCTGGGAGGGTTGGCAGCGGTATCAAGGGCTACTTTCTCAAATTGTTCCATGTACAGGTTGACTACCACTTGGGATACTGCCGAACCCATGGCAGCTCCTTGTTTCTGCTGATAGAACTCATGGTGGAACGAAAAGTGGGTGCTTGTGAGGCACAGTTCCAACAGTTCTAGTACCTGCTCTTTAGTGAGTTTACACCGGTGACGAAGGTGGTAGCCATCCTCAATTTTCTCCCGAATGACTTGGACAGCCTTGGGTACAGAGATGCTAGTGAATAGTGCACATACATCATAGGAGACAAGTTTCTCCCCTGGAGCCAATTGCTGGTTTTCCATCTTCTGTACAAAGTCTGTGCTGTTGACTATGTAGTGCTCGGTCTGCCCGACTGAAGGTCCCAATACTTGTGTCAGGAATTTGGAGGCATCGTACATGACACTGCCACAGCTGGACACAATGGGGCGGAGAGGGGGGGGGGGGGCTTCTTGTGTATCTTGGGTAATCCATACAGCTTAGGCGTGGATTCTGAAGTGGGGTAAAGTCGTTAGTAAAGACTAGGGGAGATGGAATCTTCTTTCTTCCATTTCTTTAGCAGGTTGATAAGTTGGTTTTTCACTTTCTTCGTAGGGTCAGTCTCGAGTTTTTTATAGGTGTCTGTATCACTGTACTTTCTTATTGTACTCATCTTTTGGTAATAACACTGTGGTCCTACCTTTGTAAGTTGGAAGGATGACGATGAGTCTCCTGTCTCAGGTTTTTCAGGGCTTGTTTTTCCTCTCGTGAAATGTTGGACTTGGGTGGCTTACTGGACTTAATGACTTTGACCACTTCGCTCCGTAGGCTGTCAGCTATGGCTTGGTCTTTGATCTGGCTGCACGCTGCTACAGTGGAAGCTACGATTTCCTTGACTTAAAGAAGCCATCGAAATCAAGACCAGACGCCCCAGCCTGAACAGAGATCAAGGCTTTGAACTTTCCCCTATCTACAATCAGATCCTGACAGCCGTTCACCCCACACAACAGTCGCCCCACCAGGCATCGCTGCCACAACAGCAACAGTGAGCTGGTGAAGACAGGGCGACCCTATCGAAATATTCTCCAAGTAAGTTTGATTCTGAGTCTTAACTACTTTTCTAATGTGATCTAATAGTTAATCAGACTGCCTCTAGCATGACTCTGATGAAATGTTCTTTCATTACCTTTCTTGTGCAGACCTTCCGCAGGCACTGCAGTGAATCACCCACCTATACTCCCCGCTATCGATCCCGGTAATCAACCGAAACACAATGACAACCGCACCTTCTTCATCGCTGCTTGATGTTTGTTGATGTTCTTTTCGTTTGTTTTCTTTCCTTTTTGTTATTTTCTTTTTCTGTTTGAGCAAGAACAAATATCTTGACATATTGCGTTGTATAACATCAGCATCGCCACATGAGATTTATCCCAGTGAAATATGGATAACTCTCTCTGGAGAGGGCGAGGCATTTTAGTACACAATAACACCATTATTCCCCGTCTGATTATACCTCTGTTTTTCCTTCAACGAAGAGGATAACCCTTCTCTCACCCTGCATATAGGATCTATCTTAGTTTCCGTTGAAATGGTAACTTCCTGAGGCATTGTTGTCACACACTGCCTCCCACCGTCTCAAAGTGGTGAGTTTGATGTGTACAAGACATAAATATTAAGAATGAGTTAAGACCTGTCGTCACTATTACATAACGATGATCAAAGTGATGACGACGACAGTGACCTGTAGAGGCTGCTCTGGATCGTAGTGGAACTTCTCCACTTGCTTGGTCCACGGCTCAAACTTCTTGCTATCCGGGTCAATGTAGTAGTCAAACAAGGTGCCTGCTGTGGGGAACTTGACTGTCTTGAATTCTCCGAGCCACCATTTGGTGAAATCCACCCGCCCGTCCGACAGCTGTAACAAAACGAAAGAATCTTTGCTATTACGTATAACTTATGTCTATATTTCGATGACAAACAGAACTGGGAGGTTGCTGTACTTATTCTGCTTTTTACCATGCGTACAAAGTGTTCCATGTGGCGTATTGGGTTTTGGTTCTCTGTATCCGTAAGTTTATGTCTTCCTGCTCAATAAACTAGAAAGAGATGTCCAGATCTTTGTGCAAAAGTAACTGAAGTTTGCGGTGTATCTGTAGGTTCAACCCAGACTAAAAGTCGAAAATACCCGTCAATAGCTGGATTCGTATACTAATAATGTTATCGCGGATGATTCATTGTCCTCATCTTCGTTGCCTTTGACTTATTAGGGATCTGTGCAGTGCTGTGTTGCAGTCCTGTGCGAGTCAATTTCTGCCGTGCTATTGCTCCGTACTCTGATGGGATGTAGTACAGACTTCTATTCAGTACAATCTAACTAGGCTCCACATTGGAGTCTGTAGCATTGTTCTTTTGATATGGTGTTGTACTGCAAAGCGCTTCATAGGATTGAATTCTGTTCAGTAAAGTAGTTTCCCTTTGTCGGAATTTATTTTCAATCGGTCATTTTTTATGGTTCCCTTGAAAGTATTATCAACGGAAGTTTCAAAATCAGTTAAAAGTTGTACATAAATAAAAGACTGACAGGTTGATAAATAAAAACAAAATGTCTGTCTCTTCCGTTCTCGTTTTTCTCCCCCTTTCCCCATCCCAACCCCGTCATCATTATCCCCTACATCATCGTCCTTCCTTCTGCACCCAATTTGCCTCTATCTATCATTCCCTTTTCATAACCATCTTTTCCCTCTTCTGTTACTCCTCCCTCTCTCCTTCTACACACCCCTCCCCTTCTCTCTCCATCTCTCTCTTCTTTCCTATTTTTTCTTCACTAAAACAAAAACTATACACAGACTTACAAACCGACTTTATAGAAAAAAAAAACACACACATACATACACACACAGACATGGAAGCGGTATTATACCTGGTCCTGGAAGAGGCAGCCGCCAAAAAAGCCCAGATGCAGCAGAACAGAAAGTAGAGCTCATACAACTCCTTAGGACTGTCTGGGGGCGTATTCTTAAGTGTCAGGTGGCAGTCCAGCAAGTAGCAAAGCGTCTGCACGTGCGAGATCTCCACGATGGGCGTGATCTTCTTGCAACGTGTGCGGAGAAACGTCCAGAAGTACGGGCACGTATCTTTCAAAAAGTACAGTCAGGTTGGCCTTCTCTGACTCTACCTCTCGGGCTTCGATCCAGCTCTGGACAAACCTGAACAGACATCCACAAGATTATCTGAGAACTTTGAACCAACTGTGGGCAAGCTAAGGTCTCGCTACTGCGCTCCCTATATGTGGAGATCATACATCTGCTATGTCTTGTCCCTGAGATCTTCATTAATTTTTTTCATACAGTTGTGTATTTATTTACCCGTTCGGCTGTAAAACCTGCACACACTGGTTTTCAGTGATTTATAGGTAAGTTAACGCATAAGGACTAGTCCACACTGGTGACACCTATGATGAACCGAAAAAAAAAAAAAACCTGAAACCTTAGACCAGCCTCGATGGATACACCGCAAGATCGTCTGTGAGTTTTGATCCAGCTCAGTAATAAATGTTATCAGTTACAAATACGGCAACGTCCTCTGTGCGTCTCAATCCAGCTTTAGACAAATCTAAATAAACATGTGACAAAACTAACTGAGGATTTCAGACAGACTTACGGCAAATCATTTGTGGCACTGGATCCAGCTGTAAATGTCTTTGATGAAGCAAGCATACGGCAACATCATCTGTTGTTCAACAGTTTGTGAAGAACTGGGGGGAAATATGAATGGGAAATACACGTAGATATGTTGTGCTTGTTAATCTGTAAGTGTGCGAGCAAGCACGCGCCTGTATAGGTATGTGTTTGAAACCGTCGGTGATTTGCAGATAAATACTAGACCAATATGAATGCAACCCGAGACTAAAACGTATGCAGTTTGTATCTTCACTAGAATAATGAATCTGTGGCTAGCATTGGATCGACCGAGTCAAAACTAAAAGGGCAAGGCAATTTCTAAAGCTTTCTCTCTGTTTCTCAGTAACAGTTCACCGACCATGGTCAAAATATTGTTTATGATGATTGTAATCAACAGGCCTAATGAATGACTTTTTACAACCAAAAAAATATCCGGCTGTCTCTTCACTTACACAAACAAATGCCACACGTACACACAAACTAGTTCGGCTATAGGACATGCTGTTGTGAAGTGAAAATGACCGCAGGGTCCAGTGAGTACGCGCGCGCGCGCGCGCACACACACACACACACACACACAAACACACGCATGAACGCACGCACGCAAGCACGCACACACACACACACACACACGCACACACTCAAAATTAACTTCGACTATGGAAATCTAATCATAAGCCATAAAATGATCGTAGATTTCCTAGCATGAGGTCTGTTATTAGGGGGTGGGGATAAAAGGGAGATGGGGGAGGGGAGGGGAGGTAAGACGTTCCAATTGTTTTTTCTTCTGAAACAAATGTGATTGACGATTTCTAAACTATTGACGGAACAAGACAGGTCAAGCATCAAGACAATCGTCATGACAGGTCAAGCATCAAGACAATCGTCATGACAGGTCAAGCATCAAGATTTTCGTTACGACAGATCAAGCATCAAGACAATCGTCATGACAGGGAAGCAGCATCAAGACAATCGTCATGAGAAGTCAAGCATCAAGACATCGTCATGAGACAAGTCAAGCATTAACTAAAGACAATCGTCATGACAGGTCAAGCATCAAGACAATCGTTATGACAGGTCAATCATCAAGCATCAAGACATCGTCATGACAGGTCAAAGCATCAAGACAATCGTCATGAGAAGTCAAGCATCAAGACAATCGTCATGACAAGTCAAGCATTAACTAAAGACAATCGTCATGACAGGTCAAGCATCAAGACAATCGTTATGACAGGTCAATCATCAAGACATCGTCATGACAAGTCAAGCATTAAGACAATCGTTATGGCAGCTCAAGCATCAAGACAATCGTCCATGACCGGTTAAAGCATCAAGACAATCGTCATGACAGCTCAAGCATCAAGACAATCGCTATGACAAGTCAAGCATTAACTAAAGACAATCGTCATGACAGGTCAAGCATTAAGACAATCGTCATGGTAGGTCAAGCATTAAGACAATCGTTATGACAGGTCAAGCATCAAGACAATCGTTATGACAGGTCAAGCATTAAGACAATCGTCATGACAGGTTAAGCATTAAGACAATCGTTATGACAGGTCAAGCTTCAAGACAATCGTTTAGACAGGTCAAGCATCAAGACAATCGTCATGACAGGTTAAGCATCAAGACCATCGTCATGACAGGTCAAGCAACAAGACAATCATTATGTACGGATTTCCAGCCCAGATCCTGGGAGTTGATGAAGAGAATTCCCGCCCTGGACACGGTGGCAGGTGTGGCCGTCTTGAGGTGACTGATCTCAAACACAGCCTCATGGAAGGCGTTCAGGGGAATACGCTCGTACTAGCCAACGTCAGGATCTGGTTGTCGTCCATCACCGTGTTGAGAGATTCGATCCACATAGGAGAAAAAATATCTACAATAGACTCCTATGGGAACGATATCTCTCAACACGCGTTGCTGGACGACAACACAAGATCATGACGTGGCTAGTTAGTAACGAGCGTATTCCCTGACGCCTTCCATGAGGCTGTTGTTTGAGACAGTCACCTCAAGACGGCCACAACTGCCACCGTGTCCAGGGCGGGACATTATCTTCATCAACTCCCAGGATCTGGGCTGGAATCCGTACATAAGATTGTCTTGTTGATTTGACCTGTCAATGGACGAATGGTCTTGATGCTTAACCTGTCATGACGATGTCTTGATGCTTGACCTGTCTAACGATTGTCTGAAGCTTGACCTGTCATAACGGATTGTTCTTAATGCTTAACCTGTCATGACGATTGTCTAATGCTGGACCTGTCATAAAACGATTGTCTTGATGCTTGACCTGTCATAACGATTGTCTTAATGCTTGGACCTACCATGACGATTTGTCTTAAATGCTTGACCTGTCATGACGATTGTCTTTAGTTAATGCTTGACTTGTCATAGCGATTGTCTTGATGCTGATGCTTGAGCTGTCATGACGATGGTCTTGATGCTTACCGGTCATGACGATTGTCTTGATGCTTGAGCTGCCATACACGATTGTCTTAATGCTTGAATTGTCATGACGATAGTCTTGATGATTGACCTGTCATAACGATTGTCTTGATGCTTGACCTGTCATGACGATTGTCTTTAGTTAATGCTTGACTTGTCCCATGACGATTGTCTTGATGCTTGACTTCTCATGACGATTGTCTTGATGCTTGACCTGTCATGACGATTGTCTTGATGCTGATGATTGACCTGTCATAACGATTGTCTTGATGCTTGACCTGTCATGACGATTGTCTTTGAGTTAATGCTTGACTTGTCATGACGATTGTCTTGATGCTTGACTTCTCATGACGATTGTCTTGATGCTTGACCTGTCATGACGATTGTCTTGATGCTTGATCTGTCGTAACGAAAATCTTGATGCTTGACCTGTCATGACGATTGTCTTGATGCTTGACCTGTCATGACGATTGTCTTGATGCTTGACCTGTCTTGTTCCGTCAATAGTTTAGAAATCGTCAATCACATTTGTTCAGAAGAAAACAATTGGAACGTCTTACCTCCCTCCCCTCCCCCATCTCCCTTTTCCCCACCACCCCTAATAACAGACCTCATGCTAGGAAATCTACGATCATTTTATGGCTTATGATTAGATTTCCATAGTCGAAGTTAATTTTGAGTGTGTGCGTGTGTGTTGTGTGTGTGTGTGCGTGCTTGCGTGCGTGCGTTCATGCGTGTGTTTGTGTGTGTGTGTGTGTGTGTGTGCGCGCGCGCGCGCGCGTACTCACTGGACCCTGCGGTCATTTTCACTTCACAACAGCATGTCCTATAGCCGAACTAGTTGTGTGTACGTGTGCATTTGTTTGTGTAAGTGAAGAGACAGCCGGATATTTTTTTGGTTGTAAAAGTCATTCATTAGGCCTGTTGATTACAATCATCATAAACAATATTTTGACCATGGTCGGTGAACTGTTACTGAGAAACAGAGAGAGAGCTTTAGAAATTGTATTGCCCTTTTAGTTTTGTCTCGGTCGATCCAATGCTAGCCACAGATTCATTATTCTAGTGAAGATACAAACTGCATACGTTTTAGTCTCGGTTGCATTCATATTGGTCTAGTATTTATCTGCAAATCACCGACGGTTTCAAACACACATACCTATACAGGCGCGTGCTTGCTCGCACACTTACAGATTAACAAGCACAACATATCTACGTGTATTTCCATTCATATTTCCCCCCCAGTTCTTCACAAACTGTTGAACAACACAGATGATGTTGCCGTATGCTTGCTTCATCAAAGACATTTACAGCTGGATCCAGTGCCACAAATGATTTGCCGTAAGTCTGTCTGAAATCCTCAGTTAGTTTTGTCACATGTTTATTTAGATTTGTCTAAAGCTGGATTGAGACGCACAGAGGACGTTGCCGTATTTGTAACTGATAACATTTATTTATTACTGAGCTGGATCAAAACTCACAGACGATCTTGCGGTGTATCCATCGAGGGTGGTCTAAGGTTTCAGGGGTTTTTTTTTTCGGTTTCATCATAGGTGTCACCAGTGTGGACTAGTCCTTATGCGTTAATTACCTATAAATCACTGAAAACAGTGTGCAGGTTTTACAGCCGAACGGGTAAATAAATACACAACTGTATGAAAAAAATTAATGAAGATCTCAGGGACAAGACATAGCAGATGTATGATCTCCACATATAGGGAGCGCAGTAGCGAGACCTTAGCTTGCCACAGTTGGTTCAAAGTTCTCAGATAATCTTGTGGATGTCTGTTCAGGTTTGTCCAGAGCTGGATCGAAGCCCGAGAGGTAGAGTCAGAGAAGGCCAACCTGACTGTACTTTTTGAAAGATACGTGCCCGTACTTCTGGAACGTTCTCCGCACACGTTGCAAGAGAAGATCACGCCCATCGTGGAGATCTCGCACGTGCAGACGCTTTGCTACTTGCTGGGACTGCCACCTGACACTTAAGAATACGCCCCCAGACAGTCCTAAGGAGTTGTATGAGCTCTACTTTCTGTTCTGCTGCATCTGGGCTTTTGGCGGCTGCCTCTTCCAGACCAGGTATAATACCGCTTCCATGTCTGTGTGTGTATGTATGTGTGTGTTTTTTTTTCTATAAAGTCGGTTTGTAAGTCTGTGTATAGTTTTGTTTTAGTGAAGAAAAAATAGGAAAGAAGAGAGAGAGATGGAGAGAGAAGGGGAGGGGTGTGTAGAAGGAGAGAGGGAGGAGTAACAGAAGAGGGAAAAGATGGTTATGAAAAGGGAATGATAGATAGAGGCAAATTGGGTGCAGAAGGAAGGACGATGATGTAGGGGATAATGATGACAGGGGTTGGGATGGGGAAAGGGGGGAGAAAAAAACGAGAACGGAAGAGACAGACATTTTGTTTTATTTATCAACCTGTCAGTCTTTTATTTATGTACAACTTTTAACTGATTTTGAAACTTCCGTTGATAATACTTTCAAGGGAAACCATAAAAAAAACCGATTGATGAAAATAAATTCCGACAAAGGGAAACTACTTTACTGAAGAGAATTCAATCCTATGAAGCGCTTTGCAGTACAACACCATATCAAAAGAACAATGCTACAGACTCCAATGTGGAGCCTAGTTAGATTGTACTGAATAGAAGTCTGTACTACGTCCCATCAGAGTACGGAGCAATAGCACGGCAGAAATTGACTCGCACAGGACTGCAACACAGCACTGCACAGATCCCTAATAAGTCAAAGGCAACGAAGATGAGGACATGAATCATCCGCGATAACATTATTAGTATACGAATCCAGCTATTGACGGGTATTTTCGACTTTTAGTCTGGGTTGAACCTACAGATACACCGCAAACTTCAGTTACTTTTGCACAAAGATCTGGACATCTCTTTCTAGTTTATTGAGCAGGAAGACATAAACTTACGGATACAGAGAACCAAAACCCAATACGCCACATGGAACACTTTGTACGCATGGTAAAAAAGCAGAATAAGTACAGCAACCTCCCAGTTCTGTTTGTCATCGAAAATATAGACATAAGTTATACGTAATAGCAAAGATTCTTTCGTTTTGTTTACAGCTGTCGGACGGGCGGGTGGATTTCACCAAATGGTGGCTCGGAGAATTCAAGACAGTCAAGTTCCCACAGCAGGCACCTTGTTTGACTACTACATTGACCCGGATAGCAAGAAGTTTGAGCCGTGGACCAAGCAAGTGGAGAAGTTCCACTACGATCCAGAGCAGCCTCTACAGGTCACTGTCGTCGTCATCACTTTGATCATCGTTATGTAATAGTGACGACAGGTCTTAACTCATTCTTAATATTTATGTCTTGTACACATCAAACTCACCACTTTGAGACGGTGGGAGGCAGTGTGTGACAACAATGCCTCAGGAAGTTACCATTTCAACGGAAACTAAGATAGATCCTATATGCAGGGTGAGAGAAGGGTTATCCTCTTCGTTGAAGAAAAAACAGAGGTATAATCAGACGGGGAATAATGGTGTTATTGTGTACTAAAATGCCTCGCCCTCTCCAGAGAGAGTTATCCATATTTCACTGGGATAAATCTCATGTGGCGATGCTGATGTTATACAACGCAATATGTCAAGATATTTGTTCTTGCTCAAACAGAAAAAGAAAATAACAAAAAGGAAAGAAAAAAAAACGAAAAGAACAATCAACAAACATCAAGCAGCGATGAAGAAGGTGCGGTTGTCATTGTGTTTCGGTTGATTACCGGGATCGATAGCGGGGAGTATAGGTGGGTGATTCATTGCAGTGCCTGCGGAAGGTCTGCACAAGAAAGGTAATGAAAGAACATTTCATCAGAGTCATGCTAGAGGCAGTCTGATTAACTATTAGATCACATTAGAAAAGTAGTTAAAGACTCAGAATCAAAACTTACTTGGAGAATATTTCGATAGGGTCGCCCTGTCTTCACCAGCTCACTGTTGCTGTTGTGGCAGCGATGCCTGGTGGGGCGGACTGTTGTGTGGGGTGAACGGCTGTCAGGATCTGATTGTAGATAGGGGAAAGTTCAAAGCCTTGATCTCTGTTCAGGCTGGGGCGTCTGGTCTTGATTTCGATGGCTTCTTTAAGTCAAGGAAATCGTAGCTTCCACTGTAGCAGCGTGCAGCCAGATCAAAGACCAAGCCATAGCTGACAGCCTACGGAGCGAAGTGGTCAAAGTCATTAAGTCCAGTAAGCCACCCAAGTCCAACATTTCACGAGAGGAAAAACAAGCCCTGAAAAACCTGAGACAGGAGACATCATCGTCATCCTTCCAACTTACAAAGGTAGGACCACAGTGTTATTACCAAAAGATGAGTACAATAAGAAAGTACAGTGATACAGACACCTATAAAAAACTCGAGACTGACCCTACGAAGAAAGTGAAAAACAACTTATCAACCTGCTAAAGAAATGGAAGAAAGAAGATTCCATCTCCCCTAGTCTTTACTAACGACTTTACCCCACTTCAGAATCCACGCCTAAGCTGTATGGATTACCCAAGATACACAAGAAGCCCCCCCCCCCCTCTCCGCCCCATTGTGTCCAGCTGTGGCAGTGTCATGTACGATGCCTCCAAATTCCTGACACAAGTATTGGGACCTTCAGTCGGGCAGACCGAGCACTACATAGTCAACAGCACAGACTTTGTACAGAAGATGGAAAACCAGCAATTGGCTCCAGGGGAGAAACTTGTCTCCTATGATGTATGTGCACTATTCACTAGCATCTCTGTACCCAAGGCTGTCCAAGTCATTCGGGAGAAAATTGAGGATGGCTACCACCTTCGTCACCGGTGTAAACTCACTAAAGAACAGGTACTAGAACTGTTGGAACTGTGCCTCACTAGCACCCCTTTTTTCGTTCAACCATGAGTTCTATCAGCAGAAACAAGGAGCTGCCATGGGTTCGGCAGTATCCCAAGTGGTAGTCAACCTGTACATGGAACATTTTGAGAAAGTAGCCCTTGAGACCGCTGCCAACCCTCCCAGCATGTGGTACCGCTATGTGGATGACACCATGACCCGCATACAGGAGACGGAGGTTGACAGCTTCACCACTCACCTGAACTCCATCGACGACAGTATCCAGTTCACCTCGGAAACTGAAGCAGAAGGGAAGATCCCGTTTCTGGACACTCTCATCACCCGAACCCATGATGACAGGGTGGAGACCAGCGTCTATAGGAAACCCACCCACACTGACCAATATCTGAACTTTCACTCTAACCACCCCCTCCAGCACAAGAGATCTGTTTCTCAACACCCTCATGCACAGAGCCTCTGTACTGTGTTCCACTAAGGAGGAAGAGCTGAAAGAAGAAGAACACATCGAGACTGCCCTTTCCACTAATGGATACCCTGCATGGATGTAGGACAACCCTCGAGTTCCCTACCCTTCTTCTACAGATACGGACAGTGTGAAAGTGGGGATCCCTTACATTAAAGGAGTCTCAGAGCGCCTAGCCAGGACCTTCCAACAACATGGATGCAAAGTTTTCCACAAACCCACCAACTCCCTACGCCAGCAACTGACTCATGTCGAAGACAAAATGGACCCCCTCAAGCAGTGTGTGTGTAGTGTATCAGGTAGGTTGTCCAGACTATGCCCATACCTACATTGGCGAGACAACAAGACCACTCACCACCCGTCTACAGGAACATCAAAACCGATCTACTTCTGCCATACACGAACACCTACAAGCCACAGGCCACAGTTTCAGCCCCCAGGAAACCAAGATCTTATATACAGAGCCCTTTCTCACGAAAAGAAAAGATAAAAAGCCAGCAATTAAGACCAGACGCCCAGCCTGAACAGAGATCAAGGCTTTGAACTTCCCCCCATCTACAATCAGATCCTGACAACCGTTCACCCACACACAACAGTCGTCCCACCAGGCATCGCTGCCACAACAGCAACAGTGAGGTGGTGGAGACAGGGCGACCCTATCGAAATATTCTCCAAGTAAGTTTTGATTCTGAGTCTTTAATTAGTTTTCTATTGTTGAATCCAGAATCCAGAAACCTATATTCTTATTCATTAGATCACACTGTCGGATGAAGAATCAAACAATCTGTCACCTTCATCAGACATTACATTCTGTACGGAGGAGGGATATTTCATCGGTACTAACAACATGAATGAACATATTGTCTTGTCATTTTACCAAGTAACCACCCATCTGTTCTTGCAGGCAGCCCTGGTTAACACAATGGAGACGACTCGGATCCGGTATTTCATGAACATGCTGTTGGACAAAGGTTGTCCTGTCATGCTGGTGGGACTGGCCGGTACGGGCAAAACTGTCCTCATGCAGGACAAGCTGACCTCCCTGGGCGAGGCCTGGGCTGTGGCCAACGTTCCTTTCAACTTTTACACCACCTCAGGCACGTACAGCTAGGACGCCAGTCCGTCTACACATAGTTTGTCACTGTCTTCATAAAAAGTGTATCTGCAGCAGTAGGACTGGTTGTAGACGACAGTGGTAGTAATAACACTAGCAGCGATGATGACAGAAGCAGCAACAATACGAAAGTTGGAGTGGAAACAGTAATAAAGTAGAAATAGGATTAGGGTTGGTTATTGTTGCTGGTTGTTAATCACAGTTCTTGTTGTTACGAGTCCGCATCTTTGTACTTTGCACAAGGAAAGACAAAAAAAAAAAAACAAACAAGCTTTTATGAAAAACAGCAATTCTCATGTTTTTTTTTCCTCTGTTCCATGCAGAAATGCTTCAAAGTGTGTTAGAAAAGCCACTGGAGAAGAAAGCTGCAGCAGAAACTACGGACCTCCGGGGAGCAAGCGACTCATTTATTTGTCGACGATCTCAATATGCCTGAGGTACCCTTTTCTATGAGAATCTTATGTACACTTCTGTTATTGTTGGTCTGCTTCAGATCGAAGTATTCTTTATGGTGGAAACATTTTTGAATGGCCACCGATTTATAAATAACTTCATGTTGTAGCTTATCATTGAAAGAAAATACAACTTGATTCACCATGGACACTTCTCACCAGTTCACGATTGTCTGCATTGCAGTTCTATTGTACAACTTGGGCAAATAGGCTTTTAAGACTGGTGATCCTTCTATAGTTTGCATTACGTTTCAAAGTCGGAGGACGTAGTACTAATGTCATACATGCAACAGTATAACTCTCTGGTTCTGATGCTATGGACGAGTATGTCAGTAGCTCTCAAAGTAATAGTTTGCTCCCTGATGCTTAGAGCGGTTTCTAAAGGGGAAATTTCCTAAAGTTAGAAATTCTCTGAATAAAAGAAAAAGACCAGCCCTAGGGTCACACTGTAGTATGCTTAATGTGGATAGTTCTGTGTAGTTTAGTGTGTACCATTCAACGTAATGTAACTTTCTTGTAGACCATAGAACACATGTGTTAGGCTATTCATGGTTGGGTTTCAAGAGTCAGTAGTTCTCTGCCGTCATTCCTTCGAATTAGCCTTTTTTAAACTACAAAATATTACAAAACAATGTAGATTTTCTTTGGTAAGAAAAATCATTGCAAAATAAAGTTGTCTACCAACAGATTACTTTAAGTGAAATCGGGAAAGGGAGCTGGTATAGTGGTTGTAGTGAAGCTTTGTGTCATGGGCAGGTGGACCAGTATTTACACCGTGCAACCGCAACACTTTCATGAGGCAGCACATAGATCATCGGCACTGGTATGGACCGGACCAAACTGACCCCTCAAGGAGGTCCATAACACGCAGTTACGTGGCCTGCATGAATCCCCACTGCCGGCTCCTTCACCCATCGACTCTCGTTCTGCAGGTAAAACAAGGAGAAACTTGTGAGGAAGGGTGGGCTTTTGGTGCGACTCCTGATTGAAAGCAAATAAGGCCCAAATAACACAGTGGAAAAAGACATCTAAATCGAGTAATTTTCGGAGCAGGATGCAACTTGTGGCGAGTTTTAATGAAGACGGATACGCACTGTAGCATCGAACAGTGTTTTTGTTGAAACATTCATAAGATTTTCTCAAACAGGCCTCTATTTTTTATATCATCAGTCATATATCATACATTCTTCATTGGTACGCAGCATTAGGTTAGGGTTTACCTCACATCCATAGTCTGTTAATCTGCGTTAAAAGCTGGGATGGGTTAGAAAAGTTGTAAGGAGTCCAGTCCTTTATGCCTGTGCATCCGATCTTTTTCGGTCTCCTGGAATGGCTTCCTCCGCTCTGTTTTGTAGGATGGTCTTGCACCGTGACTCATGTTGAAACTGCCTTTGCTAGGCAAGCTTTTAGCCCTTTAGTAAATGTGAGGAGACCTTCATGTGTCTCCTGGCGTAATGTACTGACTTGCATGTTCCGTAAATAACCGTGAAATGCAAGCGAATATCTGCCCGGATGTTTACGAGTTGTCAAGTGGACAATCCAAACACAAGAACAAACAACGTGCTAGGCTATGCTTCTCTGTAGGTACTTGCACTCTGTAATAAGTGGACAAAACAACAAGTTACCAACAAAAAAAATTCAAATAAACGATTAAAAAAAAGCGGATGTTTAGTCATCACAATGAAACATGTGACTTATCTGTTAATATTTAGCTTTCCATAAATAAAGAAGTACGAGGCAAACCGAAAAATTAAAACAGTCCAACGCTACCTATTAGGCCGTGATAAAGAGGATGTAATTTCACTCCGTTGTCAACTTCGGCATTTTTTTCTTTTTCTAAACACAGGTTAGAGATGGCTTGATGATGGGACGTAGAATTCTGAGGGTTTGGTAAAGTCATTGCTATGAATCGGACAGTTTTGATCAAAAGAATTGACAATAAAAAACCATGTGAAGATGATTTAGTAAATAATGACAAAGAAAATATGGCCAAGACGTGTTACAGTGTGTGTTTTTTGCTCATAGCGCACTTCGCGGTCTGTGCCGTGAGCTCCCAACCAGGAGGCCTGCCCACCATCTACGTCAGCATCCTGATTTCCAGCATTCTGGCACAAAGTCGGCTTCCCCATTGTGGTGCAAGCGCTTCGCCCAGCACATGCTGTGAACTTGCCCTCGCACTGCAACACAGGACTCCCAGACCTTCCTGCCCACTGCCGTCCGCCGTCCCACTAAGCTTCAATCTCGGGAGCCGCTTTTCTCGAACATATTTCAGGTGATTTACATACCTTACGGAGATGTATTATAAAACACGATGGACAAGTTATAGTCAATCTCAGGGACCGCACGAAACGCTTTTCCATTGTGATTTACAAGCGGTTTTTCTGGGGCCTGTCATACGATGTCAAAACATCTTCGGACGTTTGAGACTTTTTTAACATCCCCCACGCCAGCAGGGGGCTAATATAACATCATCATTATATGTCTTGCACATGGAAGAACAATCCTTCAGGTCTTCTGGTGATTGTAAGCATGCTCTGGGCTTTCACAGGACCTTGCTTATTTTCGACTTTCTCGGTTTCTCGGCTTTTCTAGGATAAATCCATTCTCTTTGTTGGAAGCAGATTTGTGATACGATAACAAACCATGATAGGCCCATTTCGGAATGGATGAGCTAAAATAAAACAAACATGATCTCGAATATAAAAATGGAGTCTCTTGTGATACTTCTTTGTGAATTTTTGGCATATAATGAAAGATTGCCGGTGTGGACCATTGGTCCTATGTTCATAGGCAGGAACGTGTTAAATCGAGGGTGACTCATAGCAAGACGCTTGGTGGTTAGGAACGTCTGTTTCTCCGAAAGCCAGCCATATCATGATAAATAGACAAGCAGATACAAACTAACTAAAGGATATCATTGTGTCCTCGTCATCGTTTGAATGCTTTTTTTAGCATAAAAAAAATAAAATAATAACAAGTGAATTGATGCAGTGCCAGACAAGTCACTGGCTTTTGCTTAAGGAAATAGAAATTTTGTCAGCAGACATGTTGTATACCTAAAAATATAAGAAACGAACTCAAAGCTTAAATTGCATATCATTTATATGATCTTGGAACAAACTGATACCTTTCAAGTCACGATTAATTAAGAGAGAGAGAGAGAGAGAGAGAATAAATGTGAGACCGGTTGGGGGCGATTTTAGAGGAATTATTAATTGAGCATTTTCGTAATAATCCTGAACACAAATGCATTGCTGTACCCGTCCAACAAATCATTTTCACATCCGTGGATGTTTTATTCGGCTTTTCAACGCGACAAGCTGCAAGTAATTGTAAAAAAACTACAGAGATGAAATTACATTTGCCTTATCTCGCTTTCCTTTTCCCAGAGAGAGAGAGAGAGAGAGAGGTGGGGTGGGGTACAGAAAGTGATACTGCACAGTTCATTTGCGTGTGTTTTTTATCGCAGCTTTGTAAGTAAGGGAGGGGACTCTATAAATACAGTGATTTATAAAAGAACAGAAAATTACTTGTATGTTTGACAATATTCAACAGCTTGGAGCTGAGAGAGAGGGGGGGAGAGAGGAGAGGGCGAGAGAGAGAGGGAGAGAAAAGAGGAGAGAGGAGAGAGAGAGAGAGAGGAGAGCAAAAGGAACTAAAGATTCAAGAGGGAGAAAATTGGTTTTCTTCTGATCATCAGAATGATTGAGAAAGAGAAAAAAAACGTGTGTGTGGGTGTGTGTGTGTGTGTGTGTGTGGTGTGTGTGTGTGGGTGTGTGTGTGTGTGTGTGTGTGTGACAGAGACAGAGACAGAGACAGACGGGAGTGTGTGTGTGGTGTCAGTTCTGTCTGGGTCTCTGTGTATATGTTTATGATGGGGAATGACTGAGTAATGGTGGGACGCTAACGCATGTAAGGTATTAACGCAGGTACTTTCACTGTTCAATGTTTGTGTTGGTTTGTCGTTTGTCTCTCTTATGAATAGGAAAGCTGAATAAAGTGATCCAGATGTAGAAAACAATGAAATGAGTCAGAAACAAATGAAATGAGAAAATCCTTCATTCTTGTTTTTCTTTTCTCAGTCTTACTCCTATTCACAGGGGGGCAGAAACCGTAGTCATGATTGATGGTAGAAAAAGGTCTGTCTTCCTCTTTAGGCCTATAGTTCCTACTTCGTTTTATTCACTGTATGTCCTGCCTGTGCAGTCTGTCTCTCATTTTCGCTTAACACCCCTCTGTCTCTCTCCTCTTTCCTCTCTCTCTCTCTCATCTCTCTCTATCTCTCTCTCTTCTCTTCCCCTGCCCCTCTCCTCTCTCTCCCTTCCTCACTTCCTCACTCCCTCACCCCCTGTCACACAAACAACCAAAACACACACACACACACACACACCACACACAAACACAACACACACACACAACAATCTCTCTGTCCCTGTGCTCTTTGTCTCGTTCTCTCAGTCTCGGTCTACTCTGTCTGTCTGTCGGTCAGTCTCTGTCTGTGTCTTTGTCTCTCTCTTGGCGAATGAGTATATGACCCCCATCTCCTGCCTGTTCTGTCATGCCATCCGTGCATGTTTGAAAGAGAAGACAAAAGGCTGATTTTGGGAGAAGGTGAGCAGAAAAGGTGGGGAGGCGCGACGACATGTATTACAAACACAAATTTGTTTGTTTTCTCTGAGTAATCTCACAGTGTGTCGCAACATTTGTGCTGAGAACCGAATCAAGTGTTGGGATTTTGGGACAAACAACAAAGGGGATTGGAATCCATTGTATAATTTCTGTCCTTTGTCGAGGCATTGTTACCTTGTGTGCCTTTCAGAACAAGAAAATATGGTATGTTAAAAAAGTATCATCTCAAGAAAACTAGCATACAGGTAAAAAATATACAAAATTGCTTTTGAGTTCATTTCAGGAACCGTTATCTTCACAGCAGTAAAGAAGCACGATTTTCAGAACCAGTGTCGATTGTTTTATAACTGCATATCTGTACTAGATATTACATGCAACACAAGACTAGTTGACCTTCGCACTTTTAAAATCACCGAGAGAAAACGAGCATTAGTTCCATGTTGAAGTCAAACGCAAACGAATAACCAAAATGTTACTGTCTGTCTGGCATCGGTTGCCG
>JADBJO010011930.1:5000-12500 GCA_016801955.1 Conus betulinus
TCAGACGATGGGGATGTCCCACCTGACATGATCTTTGAGTTTCTGAGAAGAGATCAACATTTTTTTCATCTCATTTAAGATTTTTTCGAGAAGAAAGATTTTTAACGAAGTTTCTGGTGCGTTGTTTTTTAGAAGATGTTATTTTAGAGAGATATGTGAAAGTTTTTTGTTGTTGGGTTACTGTTTTTTTTGATGACTTGGTGAGTTGATTTTAACCGTGGTGACAGCCCTGATATGGCCCTTTTGCGGTTCGGCTGGGCTATAATCAACATTACCATACCTAACTATCGATTCTAGATGGCAAGGACTGGAAACGCTCTCACATTCAAGATAGTAGTAAGATTTGATGTATTTAGACAGTAATAGATTTGATGTATTTAGACACTTCAATCCAGTAAACTTCGTATCCCCACCTACTTATCTGAGCACAAATAGACAGCCAGCCCCTTTTGACAACACATAATGACAAGATCTGGATTTAGATTGTCTGATATTAATGTGCCCATCGGGGCATCGTTATCATAAAGAGTGTACCAGAGATCGAACTTGTTTGTCCTTTACGCAAAGAGCTCGTGAAAGTGATGCCAGGTTCATTTTGTTGTTTCCGCTGACCTGCCTTGGAAAACCAGTTTCTCTCCCATCAAAATATCGTAGGCAACCCTTCTCCACCCGCCTTTACATTTCTGTTCCGCCTTCTGCTTCGCGAAGATGTTATAAAACAATTTGCCATTTTTTTGTTTTAGGCGTTCAAAATCCGCTCCGTTTGCTGTGGCATGATTTGACAATCTTTCTTTCTCACTTTCCTTTGCGTTGAATGGTCGCATTTCGGTCTATTTCATGAGTGATGTTGTTCTCCTAGTTAGAGTCTACTTGGGTACCAGGCTTCAATCCAGTACTTCGTATCCCAACCTCTTATCTGAGCAATGCCAGCGGCAACCTTTTGGTGACCACATATATGACAATCTTGATTTAGATTGATCCGATCTTAATAGTGCATCGGGCTCGGGTTATCTATAAGAGTGTATCAGAGATCGAACTATGTTGTCCTTTTACGCCACAGAAGCTCTGGAAGTGAGGTTTCATCTGTTTTGTGTATTTCGCTGACCGCCTTGGAAATCCAGTTTCTTCTCCCATCAAAATACATAGAACCCTCTTCGGCATTACACTGTCGCCTCTGCTCGCGAAGATGTTATAAAACAGATTTGCATCTTTTGTTTTAGTAGGCATTCAATCCCGCGCGTTGCTGTGCTGATTGACATCTTTCTCCTTTCCTGTGCGGTGATGGTCGATTTCGTCCTATTCTGGATGATGGTGTGCTTCGATGAGTACTGGCGTGGGGTGATTGTTGTGTCGTGCCTCTGCACACACACACACACACACACAACCCCACCCAACACACACAACGCGCGCCGCGCGCGCGCATGTATCTCTGCGGGGGGGGGGGCATCTATATATCTATATGAAGGGGTGTGTAATATATCATAGATATATATAATCTCTATCGCTATATGATATGTATATTTTTTTGCGCAGTTACAATATTTATTAAAATGAAGTATTAAAAACCAACAAGCTTGTGGGCAGTCTCTTGCTCTCAGTCACGAAGGATTTTTGTTGTGTGTGTGTGTGCTAGTAGGTCATGTGTTGCACGTGGGTGTGTGAGGTGCAGGGGGGGGGGCACGCTGTTGGTCTTATATACGTGCCGTCCTGTTTGCCTTCTGCATATTGGGTATCCTCATTGCATTTGGGCACGTGTGGTCGTGGTTCTCTGCTGGAGGTCTGTGTCAGATTGAGGTTCGACTGACAAAGATTTCCATTTGTGCTAGCAATTATTTACTATTTCTACTTTTGTGTGTCAAGTTGCATAGTTGGGGTTTACATATATTAGCCGTTTTTCTGTGGAGCCATAAGTTGCATTTAAAAAAAAATTGTTTTTTGTTATGGTGGGTTGCTCTTTTTTATGTCCATGATTTCCATGTATTAGCTGTAGTCTGTTTTTTTTTATTTTTTTTTATCTTTAAGTCCTCCAAATGTAATTACTCGTTCTGTTTTGGTTTATTGTATTTTGGTTTTTTGAGTATGAACCTTCAGTCCTCCTATAGATGTTTTCTTTTTTATTTTCTGAGGTACCCTGCTGGTTTGCGTATTATTGTATACTGTTCTTAGGTGCCTTCGTTCTTTTTTGATGTCCCTTGCGTATTCCCGTAATCACCCTTCATATAGGTTGTGTTCTTTTTTATTTTGTTTTTTTTTTCATTTTCTATTTTTAATAACGTTAATTTGTTAAATGTAAAGATATTTTGTGGGATAGGGGGGTTGCTTAGGGGGGCACTGTTCCTCTGGTTCTGTTTTAGTGCATGTGCAAGATTTCAAATTTCGTCACCCTTCTTTGTTGTGTTGCTTTTTCATTTAGGGTTACGACCAATGATCATTTTCTCTTTTATGTTTTAAAGGTTTGGGCATACATGAGTATGCTTTAGTTTACTATATGTTTTTATTTGACTATTTTGAACATTTTTGTGTTCTTTGGGAATGATCGCGGTGCATTCAGATTTTTTTTAAAAGAAAGTTCTTTTTCCACGGTTTGTTTTTAATACTCTTCCATAATGTTTAGAGTTTATATCCAGGTGATCTCTTTTCCTATTTCCGTTGATTTTGAATGTTATTTTTCGTGTTCATATGGTGTGTACCACGTGGTCTGGACAGGTGTAATGTAGGTAAACAAGGTATTCCTAAAAAAAAAATTTCAACTGTATTTCTCCACAGAGTTTTGAAAATGGTTAAATACTATGTAAACCCACCTAGCAACTTTGGAACACAAAAGTTGTTAAATGCGTTAAATAGTAAATAGTTTGAGGCACAAATGGAAATCTTCCTGTCAGCGAATCCATCGGAACAGACTCCAGCAAGAAAGAACCACAGACAGATCCCACGTGTCATAATGAATAAAATTGACCTCGTTTTTTTAATCCCACATATTCATTTCACCCACTGTGAGTAGATGGCAGAAAAAATGCAAACCAAAACAGACAATAAAAGCATTTCTGACCCTCATTTGTGTGTAATATTGACGACCGTCAGCCGTGTGCGCCCCCCCCGCCCCCCCCCCCCCACCCACCCCTATGTCATATAGCCAAAAAAAAAAAAAAGGCAATCTGTAGAGCTCGAAAGCAAGAGGATCTTCGAAAACAAGCTGTTGGTATTTATACTTCATTTAATAACATATTTTAACAGATGTTGCTCCCCAGACGGTTGATTTTTTTTTTTTAATTTTGAAAGGCCATTTTTTATATTGTCGTCGTGATATATATCTATCTATCTATCTAATATCATATATATATAGATATATAATATATCTATATATACACCACCCCCTACATGAGGGACTATGGCTAATATGAACGAATTATCCAGCTCTGTTTCTCTCGCGGTCTCTCGGTCTCTCTTTCTCTTCGTCTCTCTCTCTCTCTCTCTCTCTCTACTCTCTTGAATCCCACTAAGATTTTTTTTTTTTTTTTTTTTTTTTTGTTGCTTGTCCCAACCTCTGCGCCGCACCCTCACCGCTCAGAGCAGTGCCACCCACGCCGCTCATTCCGACACCCCTGTCCACAGCCACGGCCCGGCCCCGGGCCCCGCCACCCCCCGCAGCCCCCGCCACCGGCACCCACTAACGATTATTATGACTATCGCTGTCACTGGTCCCTATCCATGTTCACTGTTTCATTCTATGCTAGCTGTAGCCGACCTATATTTATCGGCCCTGTGGAGATTGGCTGCCTTTCACACACATTAGGACACGCCGCCACAATAAGGACCTTGGCACACATCCTGCAACACGAGCGATTCTCACAGATCAGGAGCTTCCTTTTTAGTTTCAAATGACTTTTAGGAAAAGTAGAAAGAGGTGGGGTAGGGCGGAAGAGAGAGAGGAGAGAGAGAGAGAGAGAGAGAGAGAGAGATAGAGAGAGACAGACAGACAGACAGACCAGACAGAGACAGAGAGACAGCGACAGAGACACAGCGAGAGACAGAGAGAGACAGAGACAAGAGAAGCAGACAGACAGACAGAGAGACAGAGAGAGAGAGAGAGAGGCAGACAGAGAGACAGAGACAGAGATAGAGAGGCAGACAGAGAAGAGAGAGAAGAAGAGAGAGAGAGAGAGAGAGAGAGAGAGAGGCAGACAGAGTGGGGGTGGGGGTGGGGGTGGGGGAGATGGGGGTCAGAGGAGAGAGAGAGAGAGAGAGAGAGGAGAGGAGAGGAGAGAGAGAGAGAGAGACTCCACAAGTTCAAATGTTTCATTCATAGAGGCCATAATCGCTTAGAATGGGACACACACACACACACAACACACACACACACACACACACACACACACACACACACACACACACACACCACAACACACGCACACACACACATACACAAACACGCACACATACAACATACACACACAACATAACACAAACACACACACACACACATACACACACATACACAGACACACACATACATACACAGACACACACCCACACACAACACACAAACACACACACACACACACAAACACACACAACACACTAAACACACACATACACACACACACCACACACACACACACACACACACACACACACACAACACCACCCACACACATACACACAAACACACCACACACACACACACACACCACACACACCACACACACTGTGATTTCATGTTGACAATTGATATTGGTTATTCTTTACGTTACATACATACTTCGTTCGTTTCTGGAATGCTTTCTAATATAAATAATTACGTTCACGGTAACGTGGAAGGTGTTCTTGATCGGCTGGGTGTGTCTTGTGAAGAATGAGGTTTTGTCCCTATTTTACACCAGAGGATGTGGCATGTGCATCATCTGACTACTTGTTTTTGTTTTTTTTCTTCTTCTTATTGTGACAAAATCTTTGCTTGGCACCATCAACCATGTTCAATGTTTGTATGTGCATCATCATATCTCCTTTCTGAGGGTCGCCATACTATTCTCATTTTGATTTTTTTAAAAAAAAAGAAAAAAAAAAAGAGTTTTTTTATTAGAAGAATTGTCTTCTGACTGTTTTCCTTTTTTTTTTTGAAAGAGAGATAGAGAGACAATGAGAGAGAGAGAGAGAGAGAGGAGAGAGAGACGAGAGAGAGAGAGAGAAAGAGAGAGAGAAAGAGAGACAGAGAAAGAGAGAGAGGAGAGAAGAGAGAGAGAGAGAGAGAGAGAAAGAGACAGAGAGAGAGATACAGACAGACAGACCTACAGACAGAGAGACAGACCGACAAATGGGATAGACAAACAGACATGTAGATAGACGAACGCACTAACATAAAGAGCAATAGAAAGAAAAAAATGTCCACGTATTTGTGAAAAAAATCTCTGAAAACTTTTTCTGTCGAATATTTTTACTTCTCTCCCTTTCCTTCTCCATTATCATTCGGTTATTATACGGGCGACCCTCTAGACTTAAAAAAAAAAAAAATTGAGAGAAAGGGAGACAACCCTCCCCCCCACCCCAAATAAACCAAAAACACAAAACTGAGCGACGTACAGAAAAGGATAAATAGATAAATAAACAGGTAAAGGAATAAATAGATACAGATAGAAAGCAAGAAACAAACAAATAAATCGAAAGAAAAAAAAGGAAATGAAATTCTCCGTTTCCTTCGCGATGATTCAATATCACCCTCCTCTCACGGAAGAGGAAATCAACGAAAGACAACTCTCTCTCCTCTCTCCTCAATTCTGGGTGAATGAAACTTGGTTGTCAGGTTCAAATTGAGTCATTTCCAATCTCTGTTAAAACGATGCCCTAAAGTATAAAAGAAAAACAAAGGAAGGGACAAACCAAAGCTCTAGGAGTGCCACGAAAGCTTCCTGTGATTTCTAAACTGTGGGATGATTTCTCGAACTGGGCACTCCAAGTCGCCACTTCTGCGGCGGAATAAATGGGCTGATAATACGAGGGCAATCTCTCTCTCTCTCTCTGAGAGTCAGTCTGCGTAGCCTGTCTGTCTCTCTGTCTTTCTATAGAGCCAGTCTATATAGCCCGTCTGTCTGCCCGTCTGTCTCTCTGTCTGTCTGTCCGTCTCTATCTTTCTCTCTTTCTCTGTGTAGAGCCAGTCTGCGTAGCCTGTCTGCCCTCTCTGTCTGTCTGTCTATCTCTCTCTCTCTCTCTCTCTCCTCTCTCCTCTCCTCCTCTCTCTCTCCTCTCTCTCTCCTTCTGTCTCTCTCCTTCTCTCTCTCCTTCTCTCTCTCTCTCCCCTCTCTCTCTTTCACACACTCTCTCTCTCCCCATCTCTCCCCCCCCCGTCTCTCTCTCTCCCCTCTCTCTCTCCCAGTCTCTCTCTCTCGCCTCTCTCTCTCTCTCCCTCTCTCTCTCAGGTCCCGTCTCTCTCTCACTCTCTCTCCCCCCCTCTCTCTCTCCTCTCCCCCCCCCCCCCCTCTCTCTCTCTCTCTCTCGTGACAAATGGTAGAAAATAGCGGTGGGGGGTCGGAGAGGGATGAAGTGGACGGAGGAGAGGGGAGAGGGGTGGATGAGTGGTAGTAAAGCGTAAGAGAGCGAGAGAAAAAGGTGGGGGAGGGGGATAGAAATGGAGCAAAGAAGAAAAAACACACCTTCTACCAAGACCTTTGAAGTGAGGGGAAAGGTGGCATAGGCAACGACACATGTCAAGACTGAAAAAAAGTTCGATCAGCCCTCAAGAAATTATACACCACGCTAAACCTTCGCACGATCAACTACACCACACTAAACCCTCGCACGATCAAATACACCACAGCAAATCTTCGCACGATCAAATACACCACAGTAAACCTTCGCACGATCAAATACACCACAGTAAATCTTCGCACGATCAAATACAACCACACTAAACCTTCACACGACCAAATACACCACACTAAACCTTCACACGATCAAATACACCACACTAAACCTTCACACGATCAAATACACCACACTAACTAAACCTTCACACGATCAAATACACCACACTAACTAAACCTTCACACGATCAAAATAAGGCCAAACAGATGCTAAGCCCAGGAAACAGTTGAAGCTGAGTAGACTCCAGATCTGTGCACATCGACACGTAGCACTGACAGAAACCAAAACCGACAGAGATAATTAACGATTGATTAATCGAGTTAAGTTACGAATGGATGGTCGGCTGCATGCATGCATGGATGGATTAAGGAATTAATTATGATTTTGTTACAATGAGATCGATTTACATTTTGTGGCTCTTCGTGTCCTGGTCTCACAGTAACCATAGTTTTTGACCCTCCCCCCCCCCCCCCCCCCCCCCCCCCCCCCCCCCCCCCCTTTCTGTAGGGATGCAGTGATGGGTCTTCCTATGTCCCCCCTCGTTACTAAAATATGATTACATCGTACACAGGGATGCAGGGGATGGGGGTGGGAGATATGGACAGAAGTATTAATCGACCCATAGCCGACAAGGTGCAGACCACC
>JADBJO010011930.1:22500-25000 GCA_016801955.1 Conus betulinus
CACACGTATCTCTCTTTCTCTTCACACTGAGAGATAAATCAGGTTATGAACTGGAATCAGTAACTTCTTACAAGATTCCTCCTTCTTGCTGCAGAAAGAATATTCACATCGTCCAAAAATGTAAAGTCATGGCCTTCTATCTAACATTGGCCCAAGATCCAGACCAGAAGATGACTAATTCCTTGCAATCATGATGCCGTACCTGCATCAGAGATAAGACTCGCTTCATACTGTCATGATGCCCTGTCTGCATCTGAAAAAAAGTGTCGCCCCCCTTTGAATTTTCCTGTCACTGGAGATATGATGAGATTCGACTCCTCTACCCTGGAGTCTTTAATTGCTGGGGCTGAACTACTGGGTGTTCCCCACACCATGGTCATCGTTAACCACCCGTCTCAGAGGAGGAATAGCTGACGGGGTGAAGGGTGAAGGGTGAGGGTGAAGGGCTGAAACACGAATAAGGTTCGTGTAAGTAACCTGCTTCCCAATTTAACATAGGAATTCTTTCTTTCTCTTTTCTTTAGGTTTTCCCCTGTACCTTTCCCCAACTACCTATGGCTCACCTGGTAATGACTGGTCAGCGGTGAGGACCCCTTGACCAACGTCCTGACAGGTTCGAGTCTCTAGGCCAGATCTGCTGGGCTAAACCTGATTCTTTCCTCCCTCCTCCTAGTGAGTGCTTACTCAGTGTTCAAAGCACATGGCCAGCACCTTACCAGCCCTGATTAAACTATCTCTCAGTGGTCACTTTCACCCAGTGACCACCCTTGTTTTGTTTTCAGTGAGTAAACCTCACAGTTATTGGGGACGCCCGCTACACTAGTCAAGCCACATGAATATTCTTCCTTTTTAGTTGTGGCATGGGGGAAATGATTCATATCACTAGACTACATGTGACGGAGCGTCACCTGCCTTGATGTGAGGCTACGTCACATGGACACACACACACACACACGCAAGCACGCACAGACGCAAACACGGAAGCACACACACACACACACACACACAAACACACATTAAAACATAGCAAGAACGTTCCAGAATACACAAGGCGCGGGGGAGAGAGAGAGAGAGAGAGAGAGAGAGAGAGAGAGAGAGAGAGAGAGAGAGAAAGACAGAGACAGACACAGAGACAGAGAGGGAAAGACAGTCAGAACATCAAATGATGGTGCTCTAAAATAATGTGAAAAGTTTGAGATGGGTGGGTCAAGTTAGCCTTTCTGCGAAGTTTTCTTTCTTTTCTTTTTCTTTGATAATTCATATTGTTATCTTTATGTTGTATTCTATTTCACTGTATTACATTGTATCTGTTAAATTACATTGGATCATATTATATCACATTGTATTAAACTGTGTTATACTATATTACATTATGTTATGTTATTTTTTTATGGTATGTTACGTTCCTTACGTTACACTACGTTGCGCGAGGTCACGTTACGTCGCGTCACATTACATATTATATATATATATATCACACACATACATACATACATATGTATGTATATATATATATATAATGCTGAACAATTATATATATACATGTATATCCATAGATATACACACATATATAATATATGACATGATATTATATTATGTCATGTTATATTAAATCATATTATAGTATAGATAGACAGACACACACACACACACAAACACACACACACACACACTCCACACACACACACACTCCACACACACCACACTCCACACACACACACACACACACACACACACACACACACACACACTCCACACACACACACACACACACACACACACAGAGAGACAGAGAGGGAGTCGTCATACAGAGGAGAGGGGCGTCTCCCTGCCTCCAAACCTATTGCCCACACACACACACACACACATTTCACTTTTCCAAAGGAATGCACAGGCGACAATGTGTTTGCAAGCTTATTTTAAACTTTACCCCCACCCCCCCCCCCCCTCTCCCCCTTCCTTTTGCGCTCCTACACCCTCTCGCCCCTGCCCCCTTCCCCCTCCCGTCGTCAAAAGTCAAAGGGTTTTCACCACAGAACCGTTTACTTTTCAGTCACGGTGTGCTGTGTATATCGAGAAGACACATGGCTAAGGATTGAAACGATCGTTGTTAATACCATTTTTTTTCCCTCTCCTCTCCTCTTTTGTCCACGTATATAAAATTCAGAAAGAGAAGGGGGTTTACTTACCGCGCAAGGACACAGAGAAACAGAGCACAGGACTAGATACAATGCATTTCGACCTCTTGGGTCTTCTTCAGGCGAAAACAAAATCACGTTTTTAATTTGGAGACGAACAGGAGAAGCGCAGCTAATGGTTCCATTTCCATGTTCTTGTCGCTGTCCGAAATGCTATTTGTCGTCACCTGAAGAAGACCCAAGAGGTCGACACGCATTGTGTCTAGTCCTGTACTCTGTTTGTCTGTGTCCTTGGCGATAACTAACCCCCCCCCCCCCCCCTTTCTTTGCAAATTTTGCTTCATTTCCGCTCTCAGTCACTC
>JADBJO010011930.1:30000-32500 GCA_016801955.1 Conus betulinus
CAATTGATTGATTGATTGACTGGTTGTTTGATTGGTCGATTGGTTGGTTGAGTGAGTGAGTGAGTGAGTGAGTGAGTGAGTGAGTGAGTGAGTGAGTGAGACGAGCGAGCGAGCGAGGCGAGTGAATGAGCGAGTGAGTGAGCGAGTGGGTGACTGAGTGAGCGAGTAACTGAGCGAGTGAGCGATGGTTGATTGGGTTAGTTTGTTGAGGTGGTTGATTGATTGATTGACTAATTGACTGACTGAGTAATTGATGGATTGATTGATGGATTGATCGGTTGGCTGGCTGATTGATTTGATTGATCGGCTGGTTGAGTGAACGAGTGAACGAGTGAGTGAGCGAGCGAATGAGTAAGTGGTCGAGTGAGTGAGTGGGCGAGGAAGTGAGTGAGTGGGCGGGCGCTCGGTTCGTTGGTTACTTGGTTGATTGATTGATCGACTGACTGACTGACTGACTGATTGATTGATTGATTGATCACGTGATTACGTAGGTCAGCTATGGCGGAGTTCACCTGTGGCCCGCTGCTTCTCTTGAGGCCCTCCTCCTGCTTTGACGATGGCTTCTGCCAAGGACACAGCGCCCGTGGAGGACATTGAGGCCCTCCTCCTGCTTTGGTGATAGCTTCTGCCAAGGACAGCGCCCGTGGAGGACATTGAGGCCCTCCTCCTGCTTTGATGATAGCTTCTGCCAAGGACAGCGCCCGTGGAGGACATTGAGGCCCTCCTCCTGCTTTGATGATAGCTTCTGCCAAGGACAGCGCCCGTGGAGGACATTGAGGCCCTCCTCCTGCTTTGATGATAGCTTCTGCCAAGGACAGCGCCCGTGGAGGACATTGAGGCCCTCCTGCTTTGCTTTGATAGCTTCTGCCAAGGACAGCGCCCGTGGAGGACATTGAGGCCCTCCTCCTGCTTTGATGATAGCTTCTGCCAAGGACAGCGCCCGTGGAGGACATTGAGGCCCTCCTCCTGCTTTGATGATAGCTTCTGCCAAGGACAGCGCCCGTCGATAGCACAACGATGCTGGGGACGGGTGTCTGAGTCCTAACGTCTCCACATGAGGACTGTGTGTGTGTGTGTGTGTGTGTGTGTGTGTGTGTGTGTGTGTGTGTGTGTGTGTGTGCGTGCGTGCGTGCATGCGTGCGTGCGTGCGTGCGTGTTTGTGTGTGCGTGAGCGTGTGAGTGCGTGCGTGCGTGCGTGCGTGCGCGGAGACATTTCTGGAGCAGCTTGCTCATTGAGAACGGTGCCCTGTGGACGAATACAGCTCTGGTGGACGACATCTTCCATGGAACCCATTTGCCCCAAAAGGCCCCATGCTTAGGATATGGCGTTTTGTCCGTGACGTCTGAGGAGTGTGCTGTACCGTACTGTAGGATCGTTTGCTGGACATGGCATCTGCCCCTCTTCTCTGTCCAGTTTGGACAGTGTTTATGGATAACGGGCACTGTTAAAGATGGTGATGACTCTTTTTTTTTTTGGCGGGTAGTATCGTTCAAGGCATCATACATACAAACTGCCCTTTAAGGCGTTCTCTAGAGGATGTCAGAGAGCTGTGGAGGTTGGCTGAAGATCCGCCCTCTCAGTTCCCTATGTTGTGGCGGTTCCTGACAGCTCACCTCTGCTGGAGAAGATTTATGATGATGCTGATGATGACGGCGTCTGTGGAGAAGTTTTACCGCCTTCCGAGGAGGATGCTTGTAGGCCGCGTCCTTGAGAAAGACACAGGACCATCATTCTGACGATGACATCTGTTATCAGTGAAACTAATCTGGAACATCTATCCCCTCAGAGGCACCTGCCAAGGACTGACAATGTTGTTTGTGTGGGGGAAGATGTCCGCATGATGATGTTCTCTTTGGCCTTGATTAAGAGCGAGAGGGAAGGGTGAGGGGGTGTCACACTGTAGGGGAGTGGGTGTGGTGAGGTGCGTGTGGATGGTTCACTCACCCCCGCGTTCTGATTCAGGCTATCAGACACGAAGAGCCCGATGACGAGTTCGAACACATTTATTTATGTAAGTATGAACTGATCGATGATATGATGATCAGTGGTCAATGTGATAATGATAACAGACGGTGCGTTATGACAAAGCTTTCACCCACTCACTCACACTAGGCTGCTAACAAGATTTGTACATTAATGCGTGTATGCAGGCGTGTGCGGGTATTTGTCGAATTAACGTATCTTGGTTGCGTCGTCTTCTCTTGGAACCGGGTTACTCGCCGTCGGTCGTGATCGGCTTGTTAAAGCAACGTTCATTCGATTCCAGGAAGCACGTAGATCTACAGATATCTTCGTGTGTGTATATATAAAACCGCAGTTACTTATTCACCTCTCAACACTTCACAACACAGCTTTGGAAACAGTCTCTTCTTCTTTCTTCACAGCACTTAGGGGACACAGAATCCTCAGCGCGGTGACCAGATCCAGTTCTCCCGAACAGACTGAAACAAATCCCTTTCTCCTTTTCTCTGTCACACGGAAACACCAACTTCTTCACTT
>JADBJO010011930.1:37500-47500 GCA_016801955.1 Conus betulinus
GTTTATCGTGAAAACTGGCAGATGGTTGCTCATAGTGAAAACTGGCACCTGGTTGTTCATTGTGAAAACTGGCACATAGTTGTTCGTTGTGAAAAAACTGGCACATGGTTGCTCATAGTGAAAACTGGCACATGTGTTCGTTCATTGTGGAAACTGCTACATGGTTGTTTATTGTGAAAACTGGCACATGGTTGTTCATAGTGAAAAACTGGCACATGGTTGTTCATTGTGAAAACTGGCTTACTTACATACAACACACTACTAAACAACATAATACATTGCGACGCAAGCCACATATAACACAACACAACGCCACACAACACAAGGACATTACAATATTACGCAACATAATGAATGTAATGCATCCCAATTCTGTACCATCTAGCAAAATATAATGTGATGTTGCAGAGTGATATCGAGCACAAAACAACGCAACAGCGCATAGTCCATAAGGTCAACTCACCACACTGTCACACAGAGTGCGGTAGACTACAACGCAAGACATACACCTCATTCCAACATAAAGCGCCACACAACAGAATTCAATACAACAGAGCACAGCACAATGTGATTCAAGTCGGTAAAATCAATTATAGCGGAATACAGGACAACCGAAGAGAACAATACCATGCCACACAATACAGTGAAATGCAAAGGGAATACAACAGAATGAAATATTATTCAAAGGACGATGTTCGGAAATCTGCAAGGGAGGTAATCTGTGTTAGTGCTGGCGTTCAGCGAGAGAGTGACTTCGCCCTTTTTTTATGGGACAGATGCCGCTGGTGGGCATGGTTAAAGCATTGTCGCTCCATTAGGGCAACGTAACAGTTCAATCAGAGAGAGAGAACATTTGATACATCTCAAAACAGTACATTTCAAAGGATTACAGGATGATATAATTCAATTCAACACATTGCTACACTATATGACGCATTGCTATACACTGCAGTACAAGACAGTACGAATATATAGACCAATCATACAGTGAAATGCAGCTAAACGCTTTACAATACAATGTCACATCACACGATACAACATAACACACTATGTCACCATGGTATACAACCCATCACAATGTAACACAGTGTGTAACGCTTTACAACACAACACGATGATATACAACCCACAGCAACACACCACAGTTCAACTGTGCGCAATATAATCCAGTGGAATGGGATACAATACACTGTAGTGCAATGTAAGCAGTCAAATGCCACACAACATTATCCAAAGCAATGTCAAAAGACGTTTCTTCATGACGATACCATAAAACACAGCACAACACAATCAAAGCAATATCAAAATCAGCGTGTTCATGACGACACCGCACAACACAGCATTATCCAAAGCAATATGAAAACCAGTTTCTCCATGACGATGTCGCTCAACACACCATTATCCAAAGCAAAAATTAAAAACCAGTTTCTTCATGACAATGTCACACAACACAACATTATCCAAAGCAATATCAAAACTAGTTTCTTCATGGAGATATCAAACAACATAACATAACGACAGACAATATTAAAGCCAGTATCTTCATGGATATGCCACACGTCACAACATAACACAAAACATTGTAAAACCAGATTCTGCATGATGATATCACACGACACCATGTCAAGCAATGTCACACAACATAATACCACGCACAAATGACGGAGGCTTTTTGGCCGAGAGGACCAAAACGGGGGAAAAAAAGACTGTCAATAATAGTTCACCACCACCCCAGATCCCCTTCCATAGAATTTTCCCAGGGTTCCACGTTCTTGTTCATTCTCGTCCTCATTGATCTTCATGATTAGAGAACAAACAAACAAACAAACCCAATCCACTGTCAACGCAACCGACAAAACCAACTCCCACGCACTACACGCGGTATGATTAATTAAATTGAGGGACTCGCCCTATTCAACTCTCCCGCCTGAGAACGGAGAGAGAGAGAGAGGAGAGAGAGAGGTGAGAGAGAGAGAGACGGGGAGGAGAGAGAGAGAGAGAGAGAGTGAGAGAGAGCGAGAGAGAGAGAGAGAGAGAGAGAGAGGACGAGAGAGAGAGAGAGACGGAGACAGAGAGAGAATTTGAATAGATTTTGCATTTTGAAGGCCTTGGCTTGTGATATAGGTTGCATGAACATTCATCTATATACATCAGTCCTGAACAGAAAAAAAAATGCAAGCTTTAGCTGATTGAACGAACCGAACACACACATGTGTATGCGCACACACACACACATATATATATATATATAGAGAGAGAGAGAGAGAGAGAAGACACAGAGAGAGAGAAACAGAGCCCATTAATTCGTTTAATTGAAAAAAAAAATAACAAGACTGCCCCATTATTGGAATAAACAGGTCAAAATGCAAATACACACATACAAAAGAGAGAGTAAAGCAGCCCAGATTTCATGAACAGTACAAAACAGACGAGTACATTTTCGACAAATACGTATTTTTTCAGACATAACAAACCATAAACATCAACAAGTCAAACAAAGATCGGCCAGCATGAAATTAACAATGTAAGAAAAACGCGCTAAGTATAGCGGCCAACATGAAATTAACAACGTAAAAAAAGACGCGAAGTATATTCCTTATGCTGACTACTTCAAGAAAAAAACTGTTTCGATATTTTGTCTGTAAATTTGATTACAATTTATACTGTCGAATATGTACTGGTCCTTTTTGAATTGTACACAAACTTGCGTTATTTTACCCTTTTCTTTATCTTTGTTATTTGTATTTTGGTCTGTTAATGCAAAGCAAGAACGAACTCATAAACATTGCATATCTTATTTGAACTCCTTTTATTCTTAAGAAAAAGTAGGCTTGATTTGGGAAATTAAACACGAAATGGCAGGGAACAGTAAACAATAAACACATGTTCCAGAATGGAAATATGCGAGATGCATGGAAAGGAATAAAGTTTTATCAGGTTCAGGAAAATGTTCAAACCAAAATATTAGTAACAAAAAAAAAAAAAACAGCAAAAGAACAGAAGCAATTTGCAGAAAAGCTGAACGATTTTTTACTGTAGATTTGATGATAAAGATTTTAGTAAAGAATTAAAGGAAGTGAAGGAAGAACTCCAAAGCAATGTTTAAAAACGATGTTGATGGAAGTGATTCTGTTGTGATTGAGGAAAATGATGTTCATGTTCAGTCTTTTTTCAAACGTTTAAATGTGAGAAAGGCAATGGGCCCTGATAATATCTGTGGAAAAATTGTTGAAGGTGTGTGCTTCTCAGCTCTCCTATGTTTACAGTCGTTTGTTTACCTGGTCACTTAGAGAATGTATAATTCCTGTTTTATGGAAAAAATGCCACTGTATGTCCTGTTCCCCAAAAACGCAACCCAAGCTGTTTAAATGATTACCGACCAGTTGCCCTCACATCTGTTGCAATGAAATGTCTTGAAAAGAATTGTCCTCTGTTCTGTTTTAAAAGCATACCAACAGAACAGATCAACAGATGATGCCACACTCACACTTCTCCCATCATGCTTTTTTTCACACCTCGAAAAAACCTGCCTCCTTTGTACGCATTCTCTTTATTGATTTCTCATCAGCATTCAACACCATACAACCACATCTGATGGCAAAGAAACTCATTAACATAAATGTGTGTAACAAGCTCATTCTTTGGATAATTGATTTTCTTACACAGAGGACACAGTCTGTTCGATATCAAAGTGTTGTTTCGTCTTCCAGAGTCATTTCAACTGGCGCACCCCAGGGTACTGTTTTATCACCAGTGCTTTTACTCTGTACACAAATGATTGTTCAGGAAGTGATTCAACTTTGTACATTAAATATTCAGATGACTCAGCACTTGTGGATCTTTCCAACTCTGATTCTGTTTACTTCAAGGAGGTTCAAAGATTTGTTGACTGGTGCGATCATAACTATCTTGATCTGAATGTAACAAAAACGAAAGAAATGTTGATTGATTTTAGAAAGAATCCAAAAGCTGTACACCACTTTTTATCAAAGGTGCTGAAGTAGAAACGTGTTGAATCATACAAATATTTAGGAAAACTTTTATAGATAATAAGCTGAATTTTAAAATCCCATGTTGAGTATGTCCACAAAAAATGTCAAACCAGATTATATTGTCTTCGCAAGCTGCGATCATTTCATGTGAATACTGACATTCTTCGGGACATTTTATTCATGCTTCTTGGAATCTGTTTTAACTTTCTCATTTATGTGTTGGTATGGGGGGTTGACTGTGAAGAGTAGAAATGTGCTTGGACGAAGATTATCGATCGGTTAAATGCAGAAGTGTCAGATTTTAAACAAGTTTTTTTTCCCCTGTCCATTGATTTTATGAACCGAGGAGATGTGTTTAATTGAAATCCAAATTCCTTTATATGAATGTATGTCATATGTGAGAAAATGGGTAATGTGACTAAATATTGTTTTATTTGCTGTGAATGTGTGTGACCACAAATTAATTTCTCAAATTGAGATAATAAGTTTACTTGACTTGACTTGACTTGACTTGACTTATAAACATACATTAACGACAAGCCAATATCACTCACACAGCCACCTTTCTCTCGCGCGAAAATAACCACAGTTTTGTACATCTGTCATATTTCCTTTATTCATCTTAACCTTTACTGTGCATTGCTATCTGATATACTTGACAGTTTATTTTTAAGAACTACTACTCTTTGTTTATCATTTTCCCCTGTTCTTTTTTTTTGTTTGTTTGCTTCTTTTTTCAGTGCCCTTTTCGTATTGTTCATTCGTTGTATTTTCAGATAAAAAGTGCCGCAAGAAGATTTATGTTTACAAGAAGAAATCCTTTTTCAGAGTGCATGTAGGATGTACAAAGTATGATAATAAAAAAAACCGTTTCTGTAGAAGAGCTACAAAAGGTTGGCGTGAGATGTGTCATTGAGTACTCTTTTTATCTGTCTTTTCTTCTTTTTTTTTTTCCAGTATTGTGACAGTCCACCTGTGCTATCATCGTCTTTTCACCCGTTCGTTACACCACTCCATTCATTGTTGTGCTAACCATCTAAACAACATCGTCACAAAGAAACCTGTCCTTTGTCATACACGAGATCGGCGCGATCACTTCCTTCTTTACGAATAAGGGAAAGAACTCCGTCATTAGGTAGAGAAATAAACCGTACTCGAACGGTTAATTCAATAAACGTCAGAGAGCGCGCTAGCCCCGGTCACACAATTGTTGTTTGGGGTATAGCTGAAGATTATCCTCAGAATCATCTGTCCGCACAGTTTTGAAGGCTGCGTAATGCCAGAGGCATTTCCTCTGTGGAAAATGGGAGCGATGCCTATCGTGGTCTATTTCCTCATTCGACACGTTACTTCTCTCTCTCCTCTCTCTCTGTTCCCTTTCTGTCTGGACACAAGTTCATGTTTTCTTTTGTAGTGTAGGCTTTGGAGTATGCTGATTCCACGTGTCTGTAGGCATGTGACTTTCGTTCCCTGCTTGTATTAAGAGAGTTCTATGGCACGGTAAAGAAAAAAAGAACCAACATGACTGGGTCCTCCGCATCCCTTCCAGTTTCTGTCTTCCCATATTGCAATTGCTTGGCTTTCTTTTTCAGCTATGTAGGCAAATTGGCATTTGCGGAACTGAAAAGAGAGGATAGGCTTGGAGTAGTAAGTGGGGAAGGGGGATGAGGAGACAGCTGCATGGGAGATGTGAGGAGAGAGAGTTGATAGAATTAGACAACATTCAGAAGTCAATCAGGAGACAGAGAGCATCATCACTGTGGGTGGCAGTGTGTGTTAGGGAGGTCCTGGATTATGAGTTAAGGAGGGTCTGGGAGGGAGTCGGAGAGTGTTGGGTGGTGGGTTGTGGAAAGACGAAGGAGAGTCATGGGAGAAGATGAGGTCCAGGTTATCCTCGTGAGGTGTTAAGAGTTGTTTCAGTGTCGTGATTATTAATCTTGCGCAAGACATTTTACAAAAAAACAGGCCGGATTTTTTTTTACCCCCCACATTTTCTTACTTCCTGTTCCCCAAATGTCAACAGCCTCTTCAAAGGCATGTGAGGTTGTGGTGATCTCCCTTATTACCCTAGTGGTATGTGTGTGTATGTGTGTGAGATAACCCCACGACTGTGATGTGTGTGATTGTGAAATTACCGTTGATAAGTGCCCCCAACGTGCGCGCGCGCGCGCGTGTTGTGTTTGTAATTGTGCCTTCCTCCCTCCCTCCCTCTGTCTCCTTTTCCCCCCTCCTATATGTGTATTTGTGTTTCTTTAAAATTTGTGTGTGTTGATTGTTTCACTTTCAACCCGTGTGGGGTGTGACGTGTGTGTGTGAGTACGTCGGTGCGTGCGTGCGTGCTGGGGGTGTTTGCGTGGGCATGGCGGCATGAGTGCGTTGTGTGCCGTGCAATGAGCGTCGCTAACCGGCGTGTTTATGCGTGTGTGTTGCGTGTGTGTGCCCATGTCCTCCGCCTAGCCAATCCTACTGTACAGGGTCTGAATCGTTGACACTCGCTTCCTGTGGTCGGTGTGTGGGTGGTTGTGGGTGGGTGTGTGGGTGGGTGAAGTGCATAGGGTGCAGTGAGTGCGGTGCTCGCACGACGCATAGGCGCATCGCAGGCGCGCGCGCGCGCGCGACACCCAAGCCCTGTGTTTGTGTGTGTGGCCTGTTCGTGTGTGGTGCGCACGCGACCGCCCTCGCTATTGCAGATACGTGCTATGTGTGATTAGTCAATATCCCGGTTCACCACATTGTCACCACGACGGACAACGCCCTGATCGACGAACAGAAGCACGCTGTTGCATGCAAAAACACGCAACGCAACAAACTCGCACTGAGCACGCACGTACATGCGCGTCGTTCACCGCGCAAGACGCACGCGCCATCTCACGTTGGTGCGTGTCCCGAATCCAACCCCCAGCCCTTCTCCGTCACGCTGGCCATCGATCATTACACGAAACGTCCCAGCGGCCCTCTGCCCTCAGCCTCTTTTTGTCACGTCGCAGTCGTGATCGTCTTCAGTCATCATCATCGTCTGTCGTCGTCATCTTTACAACGTCAGTTGTCAGCTCACAGCAGCAGCAGCAGACAGCAGCATCCCGGTTGTCGTCGAGGTCGTCTGGAAAAGCCACAGAGTGTGGTGGTCGAGCCCTATCGTCCCGTCTACGTGTCCTGTGACTTCCTGACCGCTTGTCCCTCCTGTCTTCCCTCTACCTCCCCTCCGCCACGCCTCTCTCCTTATCAAAAGCTCCTTCTCACTTGCGCATGTCTCTCTCCTCTTGTCTCTCTGTTCTTGTATCTGTTCCCTCTTTCTTTTTCCGCAATCCCTTTTCTTCTCCTTTTAACTGTCTTTTTGCAGGCTTGATCCCCCTTTCCCTTGATTGGGACTTGCCCTTCTTCAGACCCCCGATTTCCTTCCTCGCTCAGGAGGTGCCAGACGGTCCCGACCTTCTCATCGCCCTCTGCCCTGATTTTGCTTTTTGGTCGCCATGTTGACGACCGCACTGTCCTTCCGTATTTTCCTGATAGCGTTTGCACCGATCCGCTTGCCCCCCGATCTCCCTGTTAATCAACTCTTTTACCATCGCCTCACGTCCTTGCTGACGGTGCCTGAGGGTCGTTTCGTTGCTCGTTTGCATCACAAGCATGAGGTCTTTTTTGAATTTTTGTCCCTTATCTAATCGGAACTTTGTTGCTCTTGAGCTTGGTTCGTCGCCTTGAGTGAAGGTAATCAAGGCTTGGTTTACAATTACTAAACAGCTTCTGTCCGTCGGGGAAGTGGAGGGGGGGAACTACCCCCACCTCCACCCCCCCACCCAAACTCGTCTCCCCTTTAATTCGTTCCTCCCCTATACTCCTCCCTTACTTCTGGTCCCTTAAGTGTTCGTTTGTATCACATTATCTTATGGTATCTGTCAACTCATAGACACACGTATGGAATCTACATGATCACTCCCCCGACCACTTCACAATCCCCCACCCCCCACTCCCCCAACCCACCAATTTTCATCTAACCGCCCCACCACTAACTTATTTTTTCATTTCCAAATTGGGTGTTCGGCGCATTCTTTAAAATCACCGGAGCGTTGACACTACATTTCCATTTTTTATACTTTTGTTTTGTTTTGATAAGTTCGTTTCCTTCAGTAGATTAGAGATTCTTCTTTTATAGAGAGAGAAGAGAGACTTCCCAGAGTGAGAGAGTTTAGTTTTTTTGTTTCGGAGAGAGATCAGGCGTACTGCTTAATCTTTTGGGGTTTTAATGCTGCGTATTGTCATAAGCCTACTGCTTCAATTGTCTCGTATCCATTCACAAAGAGCGAAAGAATCTCATGGTCTGTCAATGTTATGATTTATTATGATCAAACACACCCCACAGCACACACACTCATCCCGACACACACCGACACTGCACACTTTGTATTATTCCACACTATCACACATTTCACACCCATCCACTGTCACACACGACACACCCACAGTAGGGTGGGTGTTGTTGAGGGGGCACACCACACCACGACGGCGACACACACACAACCACATTTCCCACACATGACCCACACACACCCACACACACACACTTACATTCATGACCTTCGCGCCTGCGCGCGCCTCCATGTTGTCCCACCACACCTGTTGATTGACTCCCATCCTCTATCTCCCAACACACACGACATTATCACCACACTCCACACACATCTTTTCACTAACACACACACACACACACACACTCACACACCACCCACACACACCTTCTTTATAAATGTAAACTGTATCTTTGGGTATTTCCTCAGGTACAGTATACCCCATTTATCCACTGTCATTGAACAGACGCGCTTTTATTGGAAGGTTCATGGTAGCCAATGTCAGTCATGCAACGCCAGCTGCATTGTGGTCCTTCCTTTCTGTATCCTCTACTTTTTTTGTCCTGTCTTTCCGCCTCTGCTTTCCCCAGTTTGGTTATCTAAGTGTCCTTTCTGTTTCCTAGTAGACTGTCGTCTCCTTTCATTTAAAGAAAATCGTTTTTTCTTTATTTGTTTCTTTCTTTCTTGCTTGGTTTTCTTTCTTTCTTTATTTATTCGTCTTGCGTTTATCTTGTTATTCTCTCAGTTCTTGTTATTTTTATGTGTTTTTCTCGTTCTTCTCTCTTCCCTCCTTCTCCCTTCTTTCTCTCTGTAATTCATTTCTTTTGTCCTTCTTTCCTTGACTTTTGCTCCTCCTTTCTTTAAGGCAATGAGTTTTCATCTTATTTTATTTTTTTGTTCCATTGAATAACTGTTTATTCCTTTCTTTCTTCATTTGGGCTCGTGTGCTATTTCTTTTATTTCGTTCTTTTCTGTTCTTTTGTCTTTTTTGTGTACTATATCATCCGCCTCCTCCTAACCTTCGCCTCTCTGCCTCCTTCTCCTCTTTTCTTTCTTCTTCGTCATGTCGTCGTCGTCGTCATCATTTTCCCATCTCCGGCGCTCCTTCCTCATTCAAGTTCTGCTTATTCTTCTTCGTATTCTTCCTTCTTCTTTCTTCTTCCCCCCTCTCCTCCTCCTCTACTCATCATCTGCTTTTCTTCTTCTCTTTCTTCTTCTTTCTATTCTTCCTCATCCTCTCCTCCTCCTCCCTTCTTACTTCTTCTTCCTCTTCCTTCTTCTCTTCTTTTCTTTTCTTCTTCTCTTCTTCTTCCTCCTCCTCATATTCTTCTTCTTCCTTCTCTCTCTCTCTATCTCTATCTCTCTCTCTCTCTCTCTCTCTCTCTCTCTTATCTCTGACGTGTCTGTACGTTTCATTTCTCGGCTCGATCTCCCCAAAGCTCTGTGTTTTTTAATTGCAATGTTATCAATGGAAATTCTCACAATTGTCTTCTGCCCTTTCTCTCTCATACTCCCTCCACTCCTCCTCTGTCTCTCCCTGCCACACTGCCACCTCGTCTCTTCTTTATATCTCGGTTCCTCGGTTTTTGTCTGTCTCTCTCTCTCTCTCTCTATATCTCTCTATCTCCCTCTCTCTATCTTACGACTTCATTTTTCGTGGAT
>JADBJO010011930.1:52500-61447 GCA_016801955.1 Conus betulinus
GGTCGCATTCTAAATTCGTTCCTACACTTCACAAATCAGACGGAAGGAGACAATAGTTATAGACATACTTTCCCCGCCTACGATGTCGAGTTCTCGGGTAACTTGGCGCGAATTTATTCCGTGTGACGTATAAAGTGTAGAAGGGAGCTTGCAAATAAAACGGCAATCCCGATTGGATGTAAAAAAAAAAAAAAAAAGGAAAAAAAAAAAAAAAAAAAAAAAAAAAAGGGGGGGGGGGGGGGGGGGGGGGGGGTCTCTGAATATTGCCGTCTGCTCGGACGCACCAAGAGGTCAATGTGTACTCTAGTGTTGACGTCACCAAAGGACAAAGGGCAGGCGCACAGGCTGGTGGTGATAGTCTCGATAACTTACGACAGCGAGAAAGCGTCTTTTTTCAAAGTTGAAAGTAAAATGAGGCAAGGAACAGTAAAACATAAAACATAAACAAGTAGGGTAAGTCTTGCTCCCATGAGAAAACTTAACACAAGTTCGAGAGGGATAACGATGGTTCCCTCATGCAGCCAGTGAAGAGTTTTCATATTTATAATATATTTTCTTAATTTTATGTTCCCATTTCTTCATTTTCAATCCCGCCCCTCCCCCCCCCCCTCCCAAGTTCAAATCTTTGCCAAGTCATTACTGTGATGACGGAGGGGCTGTTGGCCTGCGCTTGTTTTCCCCCCCACTATTTAGACTGTTCGTCTTTGTATTCGTCTGACTTTCATTCAAGTTTTAAAAGGCTGTGCCAGTCCCTACTCTGTGTTAGGTTTTCTTATGAGAGCAAGAGTTACCCTACTTGTTTACTGCTTCTTTTCGGCTGAACGTTTTGGGTGCTTAAGGTATGTTTCCACCGGTTTTGGTGTTGCTAAAGGCTTTCAGTAAAAAACAAACACACCAACAAACAAATGATTGATGATGATGCTGATGGTGTTGTTGATAATGATATGATGATGATGATGTGATGATGATGATGATGATGAGGTGGTTGTGGCGGCGGTGGTGATAATTTGATTGTTAGTATTGATGATAGAATAATGATGATAACGACGACGACGACCACGACGACGACGATGATGATGATGACGACGACGAACAGTTAAAGAAAAAAAAAAAAAAAAAAAAAAATGAAGAGATAACAAATAAAAAAGAAATCGAACGAAAAAGAGAAACAACAGAATGATCAGAAGTAGAAGGGAAAAAATAGTAAAAAGAAAAAAGAAAAGAAAAGAAAAGAAAGAAAGAAAGAAAGAAAGAAATAGGAACAGCAGAAATTTTCTTTCCAAAAAAGAAAAAAAAAAGACAGAAAAAAGGAAGAAAACAAAAACAGTAAAGAAAAAGAAGAAAGAAACTACAAAGAAGAAGAAGAAGAAAGAAGAGGAAGAAGAAGAAAAAACTGGCGTCAAACAATGAATAACTCGCTCTGTTCAGGCCAGTCTATCTGTGTTTGACAAAGCAACCAAACACACCAGGTTTGTTGTGTTTGTGTGTGTGTGTGTGTGTGTGTGTGTGTGTGTGTGTGTGTGTGTGTCGGGGGAACGGGGAGGGGGGGGGGGGGAACCTCCAACCTCCAATGTTTTCCCGTTTCTTTTTTTTCCTTTTTTTTTTTTTTTTGAGTGGGACCTCCATCTTCCTCTTTTTTTCCCCCATTTTTTTTTTCACTTTTTTAAAAAATTCAAAGCCTCACATGGCCATTCTTATTTTACTCGTTTGTACCTTTTAAAGAGTGACGAAGAAGCTTCGTGGTGCATTCCATGTCATGTAACACTCACAGTGAGACATATTCTTTTAAAGTGCTGGGACTTGCATGATAAACATTTTACAGCAGATTCCATGGAAACCTTGTGCAGAGATGTTCCACCTGATGTGATATTCGAATTTTTGAAAAAGAGATTAACATTTTTCATTTGATCTGAGATTTCACAGTGGAAAGATGTTAAACAGCATTTTGGGTGTGTCTTCAGAAGAGGTATCTTAAAGGGTTGTGTGAATGAATGACTTGTGAATTGACTTCAACGTGTGGTGACAGCCCTGATATGGCCTTTGCGGTCGGCTGGGCTATAAGCAACATCACCTTACCTCACACCATGCATAGACTGTGTGTTCATTACCGATGGACATTTGCGTTTTATTTATTTATTCATTTATTTATTTTTCATTTATTTATTTATTTATTTATTTGCATTTGATGCTAGGCGTCTGGGTTTATTCTGTTCTAATGTTTAGTGTGCTGCCTCTTTCTCTCTGTTGCATTTATCACGCACACCGCAAGGAAAACGCAACAAAAGATAAAAAGAGTATTTACTACGATACTCACTGAATTAAAACTTAAAAGAAAAAACACACACAATGTGTGTGTGTGTGTGTGTGTGTGTGTGTGTGTGTGTGTGTGTGTGTGTGTGTGTGTGTGCGTGCGCGCGCGCGCGCGCGTGTGTATTAGAGAGAGAGAGAGAGAGAGAGAGAGAGAGAGAGAGAGAGAGAGAGAGAGAGCAGCTAAAGAGTTTCGCTACCTGTACGAGGGACAGTGCCTCTGATGACAACTTCGGAGGCAGTTATTCTTCTGCAAACTGTATCTAAGGTTTTTTTTTTTTTTTTTTTTTTTTCAAAAGGGAAAAAAAAAAGAAATTGAAAATGGGGGTTTAAAAAAAAAAAAAAACCGGGAAAGGAGGGTATAACAAAATGAAAAACAGAAATGAAGAGGGGAGAGAACTCAGAAGGAAAATGAAACTAAACTGCAGTGGAGGGACTGAGATTATATATGCATCACCTATCTTTTTTCAGTGCGTCTTGTCTGTCGTCGTGTCACACAATCCTGCATTATCATGAGGCACAGATCAGCTATGGAGGACATAAAAGAGAAGAGGGAACAACTTGGAAAAAGAACGAAAAAAAAAAAAAAGACTGCGCTCATTAATGGAAATAAGCCATGCGAGAGAGAGAGAGAGAGAGAGAGAGAGAGAGAGGGAGAGAGAGAGGGGAGAGAGAGAGAGAGAGAGGAGGAGAGGGACAGAGTAGAGAGAGAGAGACAGGAGAGACACACACAGACAGACACACACACACACACACACACACACACACACACACACGCAGACAGAGAGAGAGAGAGAGAGAGAGGAGAGAGAGAGGGAGGGAGGGAAGGAGAGGGAGACAGAGAGAGAGACAGAGAGAGACAGACAGACAGACAGACAGACAGATAGACACAGAGACGAGAGAGAGAGAGAGCCGAGAGAGAGGATGAGAGACAGAGAGAGAGAGAGGTAAATTGAATCAGAATGACATAGCCCTCACCGCAAACGTATTCATTTATGAGGTTAAAAAAAAAAAAAAAAAGACAGAGAGACAGACAGACAGACTGACAGGTAGAACGGACATGAAGAGTGAAACAAAAAATGTTTTAATTGTGACGAAATTCGCTTCGCCGAATCTCTATTTCGGGATCAGACCTCTTGCAGCCAGCCACGGGTAAAAGAACTTCCTGGCCAGTGTCTCAGCAAGAAGGAGAGATTCCATGAAAGGAAAAATGGAAGTGAAGAAATGGAAAGAAGACAGATGAGGAGGGAGAGGAAAGAATAAACAAAACAAAACCAAAAAAAAAAGGGGGGGGGGGGGGAAGGGAGGGGGAAGATGGTGTGGGATATACAAAAAAGAAAGCCAGGCGGAGAGAAGAGAGAGAGAGAGAGAGAGAGAGAGGAGAGAGAGAGAGAGAGAGAGAGAGAGAGAGAGAGAGAGAGAGAGGAGAGAGAGAAGAACTGAGACAGAGAGAGAGACAGATGGACAGAGAGAGAGGAACTCAGACTCAGAGAGAGAGAGAGAGAGAGAGAGGGGGGGGGGGGGACTGAGACTCAGAGAGAGAGAGAGAGAGAGAGAGAGAGAGAGAGAGAGAGAGAGAGAGAGAGAGACGAGAGAGAGACAGACAGACAGACAGACAGACAGAGACAGAGAGAGAGAGGAGAGGAGGAGGAGGAGGAGGAGGAGGAGGAAGATGATAATGATGATGACGTGATGGCGATAATTATATGATGATGATAATGATGATGATGAAGATGATGATGATGATGATGATCATGATGCTGATGAGGGGGTGGGAAGAAGCGGGGGAGGGGACTGAAGGGGAGGAAGTGGTGGTGGTGGGGGGGGGGGGGGGGAGGCAGGGAGGTCAATGTATGTGAAAAAGGATCCGATAACATAATATGCTTATAAAATTGTTCGTTTGCGAAAAACATCAGCATGAATATCTGTCATCACATTTATCATTCTGCGTGATACAGGCCGCCCCCTTTTCCCCTACCCCCCCCCCCCCCCCCCAGCTCCCTACGTCCCTACCTCTGTCTGTCTGTCTGTCTGTCTCTGTCTGTCTGTCTGTCTCTGAGTCTCGAACTCTCTGTCTTTCTGTCTGTCTGTCTGTCTCTCTCTCTGTTGTCTCTCTCTCTCTCTCTCTCTCTCTCTCTCTCTCGCTGCCTCTGTCTGTCGGTCTGTCTGTCTGTCTGTCTGTCTCTGAGTCTCGAACTCTGTCTGTCTGTCTGTCTGTCTGTCTCTCTCTGGAAGACACGAAACTGTCAATAACGCACTATCATATCTCTTGCACTATTCCAGAAATCGTTCGATTCTCAAATCATGCCTTTGTTACCAAATGGAACTGAAAAATGTGAGACCTAGCAGCTGCTGTTATATAAAGCGAAAGAGTCCATTTGTTTGCGATGAGACCCCCCCCCCCCCAAAAAAAAAAAAAAAAAAAAAAAAAAAAAAAAAAAAAAAAAAAAAAGAAAAAAAAAAAAAAAAGTTTTCAGATGTCTCAGCAGATGATCTGGTCTTTGGTGAGACAGACAGGAGTTCCACGTTTTTGCAGCCAGCTGAAAATATTTCAGGTCCTGGCTAAAATTAACTCAGATGATTCAAATAAGAGTATCTTACAAAACGTGAAAAATGACGTCAGAACTAGATAACAGAGGTGAGAATAACAGTGCTTCTCTGGGTCCTCCCCAGCACCTTCGGGTGTTTCTTTTTCTTTTTCTTCTTTCTTCTTCTTCTTCTTCTTCTTCAGAGGTGAGAATAACTGGGTGTCTTGTGTCATAGTGGAATTCGACTAATCTGGTCATGTAGGACTAACGCAAGGTGTTGGAGCTATAAAAAGAATACGATTTTGTGTGTGCTGAAAAGAAGGCCAGTTGGGTGTCGAGGGCAAAACTGGAATTTATGAGTTCAAAATAGTTAAAGGTTTAGTTTCTTTTTGACATACAGTCATCTCCATTTTCCCCGTACCTTATATGTCAACGCATATGGACAGAAATGTTTATGACATGAAACTTATATATATATATATATATATATATATTTCTCTTTAGTGTTACAAACACAATAGTGACTGTAATCTGATATGTTTGTTATGTTTCCAGTCAAAAAGAAAATTAAGTTTCTTTTGCAGTAATCTATTTCTATTTAAAATGACAAGACATACAAGAACAATTCATTTTACAGATATTGTATCATTCATTTGGGCTCATCTTGAAAATGCCATCTCCAAATTAAACTTATGTGAAATAGTTTGCCATTATTGTGAACAACACTTTCAAAACACATGAGGTTTTCATTCATGTGATTAGTATAGTTCGTTTGATATCGCGGCTTTGTCTTCAAGCATATCAAGCATTGTGAGTGACTCGTAGAATAAACTCTCTCTCTCTCTCTCTCTCTCTCTCTCTCTCTCTCTCTCTCTCTCTCTCTCTTTGCTTCATGCAGAAAATTGCAGTATATCACATTATAGCCGAGAGAGGATCTCTCTCTCTCGTCTCTCTCTCTCTCTCGCTCTCTCTCTCTCTCTCTCTCTCTCTCTCTCTCGCTCTCTCTCCTCCCTCGCCCCCTCTCTCTCCTCCATTGCTTCATGCAGAAAATTGCAGTGTATCACATTATAGTTCAGAGGACTCTCTCTGTCTCTGTCTGTCTGTCTGTCTGTCTGTTTGTCTGTCTCTGTCTGTCTGTCTGTCTGTCTGTCTGTCTCTGTCTCTGTCTCTCTCTCTCTCCTCCCTTCTCTCTCTCTCTCTCTCTCTTTCTCTCTCTCTCCTCTCTCTCTCTCTCTTTCTCTCTGTCTTTGCTGGCCCAAATGTTGGATAACGAAAAGCCACTTGTTCTTTTTATGCTTTGTTCTCTCTCTCTCTCTCTCTCTTCTGTCTCTCTCTCTCTCTCTCTCTGTTATATATATATATATATATGTATATGTATAAAGATAATGTTGCTTATAGCTAAGCCGACCTTAAAGGGCCATATCAGGGCTGTCACCACGTTTGAAGTCAATTCACAAGTCATTCATTCACACAACCCTCAAAATACATCTAAAAACCCCACCCGAAATTTTGTAATAATTTTGATATAAATATACATGTTTGAAAAAGCATTGATAAAGCTCCGTCAAAAAAAAAAAAAAAAAAAAAAAAGTTGACAAACGAATCACAAGACAAAACACGACGCGTTCGGCCTCTTAGGTCTTCTTCAGGCAAGATACACAAACACCCAGGACAGCGAAAAATGAACGAGCAATCACTCGACCTTCATCCAATTCGGCGCAAGAAGTTAATCGATTGCTCATTCATTTTCGTTGTCCTGAGTGTTGTGTATCTCGCCTGTAGAAGACCTAAGAGGTCGAAACGCGTCGTGGTTCGTCTTGTGACTCGTTTGCTACCGGTTTTTTTTTTTTTTTGGGGGGGGGAGGGTGGAGTTTTATCAAATATTTTTCAACTTTTTTTAGATTTCCGCCTGCAGTTGCCTCCCTTTGCAACTGTATATGTAAGGTTTAGATCCAGACCAGTGTTTTTTCTCTCGTGGCCCTGAAGGGAGCCCCAACACATCAGCACAACTTGTGTAGGGGATGACCACTTCACAGAGCTGTAGGCACGTGGCCGTCCCAGTCAACAGAAGTGGCGATCTGTGTTAAGAATGAGTGAACAGATCCTTGCTTTCGCCCGCGCCAAGCCAAGACAACAATCACCAGAACAGACACACCCATGCGGCCGAGACTGAATTTTCGGCAAAAAGGCAATGTTATAATTGATTTAAGATTTGAAGCCCACTTCAAAATCGTTTTTTTATTTTGAGAAATAAATAAAAAAGATGAGCCAAAATTGCAGACGATTTTCTAGCGCGAGGTGCCCGCAGTGAATATTATCAAGCAAAATTAATGTAAGCTAAAATTATTTTCTAATGATAACACGTTGGACAATGATATATTGTGTATGAAAATACATACGTTGATCAAAAAACTTTGCTGGCCTTATTTTGTTTCTTTAATTTTTCATGACTTTGTAGACCCGCAGCGGGAAAGTCAAAAATGGCCGCTTCCGATCGCGTGTCCGTAATTTGCCAGTGAAAACTTCGTCTTTAGAGGTGAATTATGGATTTACAGCTCTTCAGATAGTCTTGAAATGTCATTCTATCATTTTTTATTGTTTTCTGATGCGTACTAATACCATCCTTTACCCTTACTCTTTAAATAAGTTGCCTATTGTGTGTGTGTGTGTGTTTACAGGTACGTATGCGTACCCGCGCGCACACGTGTGTGTGTGTGTGTGTGTGTGTGTGTGTTGGGTGTGTGTGTGTGTGTGTGTGTGGTGTGTGTAATGGGAAAAAGGAAAAATCAGTGTCCAATCCATTTCACCTCGAGGAAAAAGAGAGGCAGACAGAGGGAAAAGACAAACAGAGGACAGAGAACAGAAAAAAGAGAGAGTGGTAGATGAGTCTTAGGTTTGGAAGGGGGCACTGAGAGTGTGTGTAAAAGAAAATTGAGAGAGTGGTAGATGAGTCTTATTCTTGGAAGGGGGCACTTGAGGGTGTGTATGAGGGAAAATGCATACCTGGATGGTGGAGATGGTATGGGGTATATATATTATGCTCTACATGTGATGTTATAGATATACTAAGTATAGGTACATGGGGGTGTGCATAAGAATAAGGTTGGGATGGGAAATTGGGGGGGGGGTATAGAGAGAAAGGGATGGAGGAGAGGCTGTGGGAAAGAAAAAGAGCTGGTATGATTCAAACTAATCCATCAATCATCAATCATTTTCCTTTTCCCACCCCCAACCAGCATTATCACACCAATGCCACCCACATTATCTCACTTATGACAATGATCATCATCCTGTAGTACTGTATATCTCACTTATGATAATGATCATCATCCATCAGTCATTGATCATTTCCTCTATTCCCCCCAACAGACATTAACATACTAAGGCCAGTACACTATTCCACTTTTGTAAATGACCATCATCCACACTACTGTGAATCAGACTCACACCATGACAATGATCATCATCCATCAATCATTGTTTACCGTCTTCATTCCCCCATCAGGCATTATTACACCAATGCCACAACATTATCCAACTTATATAACAATGATCATCATCCTACAGTACTGTTGATCTCAAATGATCCATGATCATCACCCATCAGTCATTGACACCCCCCCCCCCCTCCACCTCTTCCTGAACTGGCAGTATTATACTAGTGCCACCACATTATTTCACTTATCACAATGACCATCATCCTACAGTATCTCACTTATGACAATGATCATCACCCACCAGTCTTGATATCTTCCTTTATTCCCCCAACTGGCACTATTGTACCAATGCTACATTATTCCACCTACATGACAATGACCTCGCCCTATAGTACTGCTGACCCAAATGTTCACCATCCATCAGTCACTGGAAATACTGTCAACCCCGTGATCACCTTCATACTGCAATATATATGGCAATGAGGAAGCTGACCATTTGGCAAAGGAAAGAGAACAGGCAGCCCCAACAGAACAGTCATACCAATGCTATCATGTTATTTCACTCTGACAATGACAACGTTCCTATGCTTGTTTAGCCCTATTATGAAATGATCATCCATAATATATAAAATAAAATATGTTAGGTATGTGTGTGTGTGTTGGTGGTTTGTGGTG
>JADBJO010011931.1:0-2500 GCA_016801955.1 Conus betulinus
CGGCACGAACATGAACCCGAGGTTCGGCAAATCAAACAACACACACACACACACACACACACACACACACACCACACACACACACACAACACATACAATATATATATATATATATATATATATAATATATATATAATATTATATATATATATATATATATATATATATATACTCTTGTTACAAACAATGAAAATCATGATAGTATGTGTACAATGAGCTTCACCACTGCATGCACGATTTGTTTTCACAAACAACAGTTCAGATTACAACAAAAGAAGCCCAAAAACAGTAACAACAGAAGATTTTACATGTCAACAAGAGCTCTAACACATTGCGTTGAGCTGAACCTGTAATTGGAGCTTCAGATACAGTTATTGACCACTGCTTCAACAAGCGACAGACTTGTGGATAGCGACTCCAATGGTCTGCATCTCCTACACACACAACACACACACACCACCACACACACACACACACACCCACACACACACACACACACACACATCGACTTGGACATCAGGGAGACAGATGACTGATTGTCCCAGTGGAATGGAACCCAGCGCAGGGCGCATGTCACACGATACTGTTCCCACGTGAAATACCCGTCCACATAGAGGTCCCTTCAATTTGTGGAACAATGAATACTTCCAAGCATTACAGAAGCAGACGGTGTAATATCTTATGAATACTGCCCCACCAGAAAACACTGCCGTATAGAGCTCATAGCGTGGAATTCTAGTGTGGCTGGTTTGTTTCGTTCGTTTGATTGGTTGTTTGTTGTTTGTTTTGTCTGTTTGTGTGGGTTTGCGTCCGCTGTGAATACTTTGTCTACGACGGTCTAAAAACTCTTGCCAATACGCTTGCTTAATCCGCCACGTCAGCAGAACAGACGATCCCTGGCCTTCTCCAATCCAAAGTTCCATAGACTTCGTTTTTTGACTTTACCCGAGACTGTGGGCTGATTAATTTTAGCTTCAGTAATGTTCAGTAATATTGTTTATATCGCCCAGCCCATAGCAAACAGTCATATCAGGGGCCGTCACCACGTTGAAATCTTACTTACAAGTAGCCTCAGTGACAGGTAGAGAAGAAGAAGAAGAAGAAGAAAAGAGGGATACAACTCCAAGTAATCTCTCAAACATGCGGGTCTTCAAATTACCCCCTTTCTGTACTTTTAGCAGTTTTCTTGTGGTGTGTTTCAACGTGAAAGGGAAGTGTTTAGTAGTGTAGTGTGATCTGCCTGGGCTGGAGTAGCAGTGTATGTGTGCACAGTGGACACGGTTAACGCCAAAGGCACTACAGGTAGGCAGGAAAAGAGCGGTTATAACATCTTACTTACTTAGACTTTGATGCTCCAGCGTCTTGCGACCCGTGAGGCAGTCAAGGCGCTCCACTGTGCACGGTCCTCAGCCTAAATTGGTCACAACTCCTCTATCCTTGAAGGACAAGACCGTTAACAACGCTCTATCCTTGAAGGACAAGACTGTTACAACGCTCTATCCTTGAAGGACAAGACCGTTACAAACGCTTTATCCTTGAAGGACAAGACTTACGACGCTCTATCCTTGAAGGACAAGACCGTTACAACGCTCTATCCTTGAAGGACATGACTTACGACGCTCTGTCCTTGAAGAACAAGGCTGTTACAACGCTCTGTCCTTGAAGGACAAGACTGTTACAACGCTCTGTCCTTGAAGGACAAGACTGTTACAATGCTCTGTCCTTGAAGGATAAGGCTGTTACAACGCTCTGTCCTTGAAGAACAAGGCTGTTACAACGCTCTGTCCTTGAAGGACAAGACGTTACAACGCTCTGTCCTTGAAGGACAAGACTGTTACAATGCTCTGTCCTTGAAGGATAAGGCTGTTACAACGCTCTGTCCTTGAAGGACAAGACTGTTACAACTCTCTGTCCTTGAAGGACAAGACCTGTTACAAACATCTGTCCTTGAAGGACAAGACTGTTACAACGCTCTGTCATTGAAGGACAAGACTGTTACAACGCTCTGTCCTTGAAGGATAAGGCTGTTTACAAAACGCTCTGTCCTTGAAGGACAAGATTGTTACAACGCTCTGTCCTTGAAGGACAAGACTTTTACAACGCTCTGTCCTTGAAGGACAAGACTGTTACAACGCTCTGTCCTTGAAGGATAAGGCTGTTACAAACGCTCTGTCCTTGAAGGACAAGACTGTTACAACGCTTTATCCTTGAAGGACATGACTGTTACAACGCTCTGTCCTTGAAGGATAAGGCTGTTACAAACGCTCTGTCCTTGAAGGACAAGACTGTTACAACATCTGTCCTTGAAGGACAAGACTGTTACAACGCTCTATCCTTGAAGGACAAGACTGTTACAACGCCCTATCCTTGAAGGACAAAGACTGTTACAATGCTCTATCCTTGAAGGGACAAGACTGTTACAACGCATTTTATCCTTGAAGACTTAGACAGGTTACTTCTATCCTGGAAAAGCGAAGACTAGTCACAGCGCCTGTATGTT
>JADBJO010011931.1:7500-12500 GCA_016801955.1 Conus betulinus
ACAGTAAGATACATGTTACATAATTCACAGCAAACTGATCACATTGAATAGAACGGGACCGTTGGGCAGCCCAGCTGGCGTCAAGACGGGGCCACAGGTGTACTTTCTGGCCCAAAATCTGACATCAGAATGGAGGTTGGCGCCAAGTGTTCATAGATTGTGTGTGATATCTTCGGTCGTGATCCTGTGAAGTAAGTGAAATCATTGGATGGTGGCGTATTCTACAAGAGCTGATATTGTTCTAACTTTGGTTTTGTTTTAAAACCGTGCTGCGCTTATGCTAACATACACTCATATCGTAGTGTTTTTAGTCGGCGTGTGACCTGTACGCCAAATGCTAATAGAAATTTTGGCCCGAAAATTACAAATGCCTCTTGGGCAAAAAAAACAACAACAAAAAAACATGTGGTAGCAGTAATAATACCAGTAGTTGTTGTTCTAGTAGTTGCAGTAGCAGCAACAGCAGTAACATTTCTGCTAGTAGTAGCAGCAGTAGCAGCAATAGTAGTAGTGTCACTAGCAGCAGCAGCAGCAGCAGCAGCAGAACAGCAATAACGGTGGGAACAGCAGCAGAATAGGCAAATCAGAGACAGCAATAGTCATCGTCAGTGCTGGAAGGACCAGCAGCAGCAGCAGCAGTTGTGTAGCAACGACAGTAGTAGCTGAGATGGCAGCAGCAGCAGCAGTTGTAGCAACGACAGTAGTAGCTGAGATGGCAGCAGCAGCAGCAGTTGTAGCAACGACAGTAGTAGCTGAGATGGCAGCAGCAGCAGCAGTTGTAGCAGCGACAGTAGTAGCTGAGATGGCAGCAGCAGCAGCAGCGGTTGTAGCAACGACAGTAGTAGCTGAGATGGCAGCAGCAGCAGCAGTTGTAGCAGCGACTGTAGTAGCTGAGATGGCAGCAGCAGCAGCAGCGGTTGTAGCAGCGACAGTAGTAGCTGAGATGGCAGCAGCAGCAGCAGCGGTTGTAGCAACGACAGTAGTAGCTGAGATGGCAGCAGCAGCAGCAGTTGTAGCAGCGACTGTAGTAGCTGAGATGGCAGCAGCAGCAGCAGCGGTTGTAGCAGCGACAGTAGTAGCTGAGATGGCAGCAGCAGCAGCAGCGGTTGTAGCAACGACAGTAGTAGCTGAGATAGCAGCAGCAGCAGTTGTAGCGACAGTAGTAGCTGAGATAGTAGCAGCAACAACAGTAGTAGTCAAAGCAGCATCAGCAGCAATATCAGCAGTATCGACAATAGTAGCAGAAATAAGTTAGTAATATGTATATATAACGTTATGGAATGCGTGCGTGCGTGCGTGCGTGCGTATGTGTGTGTGTGTGTGTGTGTGTGTGCGTGCGTGCGTGCGTTCGTGCGTGTGCGTGTGTGTGTGTGTGTGTGTGTGTGTGTGTGTGTGTGTGTGCGTGCATGTGTGCGTGCGGGTGTGTGTGTGTGTGTGTGTGTGTGTGTGTGTGTGTGTGCGTGCGTGTGTGTGTGTGTGTGTGTGTGTGTGTGTGTGTGTGTGTGTTTAGGACATATATCGGCTATTCATAAATCTCGTGTAATGATGCCTCTTGTTTCTCTTTACGAATGTGTGAAGAATTTTGACAGTGGTTATTGTTGTTACGACAAGAAAAATGATGGAGAAATTTTGCTTCACCTCAGTGCAAATGAGCGTGACTAAAATTCGACAAAACTTCCGACCAATCTGAACATTCTAGCAAATGCTGGGGGAAAGTAAGAGCGATACGTGATGACAATATTTTCTTTATTAATCTGTCACAATTCAAACGACATTAATTCGCATTGATGCCTAAGCGTATACACGGAACAAACATGAATCAGAAACAACTACGTTTATGTTTGAATTTCAGGTTTCTTGTAGCCAAAGATTGTAAATAAAAAGTGATCGTAAACAGTCGGGGAGGGGGGGGGGGACGTTACCTGCTGACCTAGCCGGAATGGAGGGACTTAACCCCCATGAAAAGCAGGGGAAGCAATTTAGAGAACTGAGTGCACCTATAGCAGACAACGAATATGCTTGAGTTATTTCCCTTTAACGTTTGACGCTTTAACGTTTTCACATACAAACATTTAATCAAGGCGCGCGCGCGTGTGAGTGTGTGTGTGCATGTGGGTGGAGGGGGCTGGGGTGGGGGGATGTGCGCGCGCGCGCGCGCGCGCGCGCGCGCGTGTGTGTGTGTGTGTGTGTGTGGTGCCTGTTTGTGTGTGTGGTGCATGTGTGTGTGTGTGTGTGTGTGTGTGATTGCCTGTGTGTGTGTGGTGCCTGTGTGTGTGTGATTGCCTGTGTGTGTGTGTGGTGCCTGTGTGTGTGGTGCATGTGTGTGTGGGGTGCCTGTGTGTGTGGTGCCTGTGTGTGTGTGATTGCCTGTGTGTGTGTGGTGCCTGTGTGTATGGTGCATGTGTGTGTGGGGTGCCTGTGTGTGTGTGGTGCCTGTGTGTGTGTGTGTGATTGCCTGTGTGTGTGTGGTGCCTGTGTGAGTGGTGCCTGTGTGTGTGTGGTGCCTGTATGTGGTGCCTGTGTGTGTGTGTGTGTGTGTGCATGTGTGTGTGTGCCTGTGTGTGTGGTGCCTGTGTGTGTGTGGTGCCTGTGTGTGTGTGTGGTGCCTGTGTGTATGGTGCCTGTGTGTGTGGTGCCTGTGTGTATGTGTGCCTATGTGTGTGGGGGTGGTGCCTGTGTGTGTGGTGCCTGTGTGTGTGGTGCCTGTGTGTGTGGTGCCTGTGTGTGTGTGGTGCCTGTGTGTGTGGTGGTGCATGTGTGTGTGTGTGGTGCATGTGTGTATGGTGCCTGTGTGTGTGGTGCCTGTGTGTGTGGTGCCTGTGTGTGTGTGTGGTGCATGTGTGTGTGTGGGTGCATGTGTGTATGGTGCCTGTGTGTGTATGGTGAATGTGTGTGTGTGGTGCATGTGTGTGTGTGGTGCCTGTGTGTGTATGGTGCCTGTGTGTGTATGGTGCCTGTGTGTGTGGTGCCTGTGTGTGGTGCCTGTGTGTGTGTGTGTGTGTGTGTGTGTGTGTGTGTGGTGTGTGTGTGTTGTGTGTGTGTGTGTGTGTGTGTGTGTGTGTGTGTGTGCGTGTGTGTGTGTGTGCGGGCGTGCGTGGTGTATGTGTATGTGTGTGTGTGTGTGTGTGGTTTTAGGACATATATCGCGGCTATTCATAAATCTCGTGTAATGATGCCTCTGTTTCTCTTTACGAATGTGTGAAGAATTTTGACAGTGGTTATTGTTGTTACGACAAGAAAAATGATGGAGAAATTTTGCTTCACTTCAGTGCAAATGAGCGTGACTAAAATTCGACAAAACTTCCGACCAATCTGAACATTCTAGCAAATGCTGGGGGGAAAGTAAGAGCGATACGTGATGACAATATTTTCTTTATTAATCTGTCACAATTTCAAACGACATTAATTCGCATTGATGCCTAAGCGTATACACGGAACAAACATGAATCAGAAACATCTACGTTTATGTTTGAATTTCAGGTTCTTTGTAGCCAAAGACTGTAAGTAGATAGTGATCGTAAACAGTCAGGGAGGGGGTGGGACGTTACCTGCTGACCAAGCCGGAATGGAGGGACTTAACCCCCACGAAAAGCAGGGGAAGCAATTTAGAGAACTGAGTGCACCTATAGCAGACAACGAATATGCTTGAGTTATTTCCCTTTGAACGTTTGACGCTTTCACGTTTTCACATGCAAACATTTAACCAGTGCGCGCGCGCGTGTGTGTGTGTGTGTGTGTGCATGTGGATGGAGGGGTCTCGGGGTGGGGGGATGCACCCGTGTGTGAGTGTGTGTATGTGCGTGTCTGTGTGCATGTGTGTGTGTGGTGCCTGTTTGTGTATGGTGTCTGTGTGTGTGTGGTGCATGTGTGGTGGTGCCTGTGTATGTGGTGCATGTGTGTGTGATTGCTGTGTGTGTGTGTGTGTGTGTGTGTGTGTGTGTGTGTGTGTGTGTGTGTGTGTGTGTGTGTGTGTGTGGTGCATGTGTGTGTGGTGCCTGTGTGTGTGTGGTGCCTGTGTGTGTGGGTGCCTCTGTGTGTGGTGCATATGTGTGTGGTGCATGTGTGTGTGTGTGTGTGGTGCATGTGTGTGTGGTGCATGTGTGTGTGTGTGTGTGTGTGTGTGTGTGTGTGTGTGTGTGTGTGTGTGTGGTGCATGTGTGTGTGTGTGTGTGTGTGGTGCATGTGTGTGTGTGGTACCTGTGTGTGTGGTGCCTGTGTGTGTGTGTGTGTGTGGTGCATGTGTGTGTGGTGCATGTGTGTGTGTGGTGTGTGTGTGTGTGTGGTGCCTATGTGTGTGTGGTGCATGTGTGTGTGGTGCCTGTGTGTGTCTGGTGCATGTGTGTGTGTGGTGCCTGTGTGTGTGTATGGTGCCTGTGTGTGTATGGTGCCTGTGTGTGTGTGGTGCCTGTGTGTGTGTCGTGCCTGTGTGTGTGTGGTGCATGTGTGTATGGTGCCTGTGTGTGTGTGGTGCCTGTGTGTGGTGTGTGTGTGTGTGTGTGTGTGTGTGTGTGTGTGTGTGTGTGTGTGTGTGGTGCCTGTGTGTGTATGGTGCCTGTGTGGTATGGTGCCTGTGTGTGTGTGGGTGCCTGGGGGGGGGGGGGGGGGCAGGGGGGGCCTCTGTGTGTGTGGTGCACGTGTGTGTGGTGCTGGTGTGTGGTGGTGCCCTGTTTGTGTGTGGTGCCTGTGTGTGTGTGGTGCCTATGTGTGTGTGTGGTGCCTATGTGTGTGTGTGGTGCATGTGTGTGTGTGGTGCCTATGTGTGGTGTGTGGTGCCTGTGTGTGTGTGTGGTGCCTGTGTGTGTGTGGTGCCTATGTGTGTGTGTGTGCCTATGTGTGTGTGTGGTGCCTATGTGTGTGGTGCCTGTGTGTGTGTGGTGCCTGTGTGTGTGGTGCCTGTATGTGTGTGGTGGTGGTGTGTGCCTGTGGTGCCTGTGTGTGTGTGGTGCCTGTGTGTGTGTGGTGCCTATGTGTGTGGTGTCTGTGTGTGTGTGTGGTGCCTA
>JADBJO010011931.1:20000-40000 GCA_016801955.1 Conus betulinus
TAAATGTCGTCATCGTTATGGGTTAAATGAATCTTTCTCTTCTTCTTCTTCTTCTTCTTCTTCTTCTTCTTCTCTCTCTCTCCTCCTCCCTCCTCCTCCTCCTCCTCCTTCCTCCTTCTCTTCTCCTGCATCCCTCCTTCCCTTTTTCTTCTCCTTTTTCTTTTTCTTTTCCTCGTCCTTTTATACCTTCGTCCTTTTCTTCATCTCCTTTCTTTTTTTTTTTCTTCTACTCCTCATGGTATAATTAGTTTTTAAAGTTCTGTTCTATTAAAAAGTCCTCCTAGTCTTATTGTGTTTATCTTCAACAACTGTGGTTCTTTTCATTTCACCGTCTCTTCATTTTAAATATGAACAAAGAAATGAAGTGGAAGAAAGAACGACCTCTGAAGGACGAAACAAGACACTCACAGATATACAAACAGAATATATTTGTCTATCATGCTGCAAGTCGTCTCACTAAATGATCTAAACGAATTAACTGGTTCGAATATGTTTTAATGTTATTTTCAACTGATCCTGTGTGTGTGTGTGTGGGTGTGTGGGGGGGGGTGTGTGTGTGTGTGTGTGTGTGTGTGTGTGTGTGTGTGGGGTGTGTGGTGTGTGTGTGTGTGTGTGTGTGTCTGTGTGTGTGTGTGTGTGTGTGTGTCTGTGTCTGTGTGTGTGTCTGTGTCTGTGTGCCTGTGTGTGTATGTGTGTATGTATGTGTGTGGATGTCTTTGTGTGTGTGTGTGTGTGTGTGTGTGTGTGTGTGTGTGTGTGTGTGGTGTGTGTGTGTGTGTGTGTGTGTGTGTGTGCGTGCGCGCGCGCGCGCCTACGTGTGTATTTGTGTGTGCATGTACATGCGAATATGTGAGTATGTATGCTTGTGCTTCTCTGCTATGTGTGTGTGTGTGTGTGTGTGTGTGTGTGTGTGTGTGTGTGTGTGTGTGTGTGTGTGTGTGTGTGTGTGTGGAGGGTGGTGACCATTTTTAAAAGAGCGCGCTTATGTCTTTCATCTAAATTAACCGCTTGTAAACAAATTGTTATTTAATCATTATTTCTTGCTTTAAAATAACAAACAAAAAAGCGACAAAATAGATGACATTTTCAAACAAACTAATTAACCTTACATTGATCAACATGCACTGGAACAGACAGACGGACAGAAAAAAATAAACAAACAAACAGACAAACAAACAGACAGACAAACAAAGCATACCACAATCCGGGGAGGTCGGCCATCTGTTGACGGAAGCTGTCCCTCAGCACTCGCAATGCGCGCGCAGTGGAACGGGGGGAGAAAGCGGATGTCCGTTGGCGGCCATGTCAATGGCGGGGGCGAAGAGTTCCTTCCAGGGCAGTCGTCCATGTTTCTGGTGAGCTCGCCAGTAGGCCGGCACCTCCCCGGGCACTCCAATGGACCACTTCCCTGCCAGAGACAGCACATGCAGAGGTTCCTTCACGGCTTAAAGCGCTGGAGGGACATTCGTGGGGTGGGGAGAGGTGAGGGGGTTGAACCGTTTCAAAGGATCTGGTTGCGGGTAGAGCGTCAAATTCTAGTTCCAAGACTCACGGCTTAAGACGTCGTATGGACATTCGTGGGGGTGGGGGGGGGTGGGGGGGGGGGAAGGAAGGGTGTGAACCGGTGATGGGAATCTGGTTGGACTTGCGGGGTAAAGCATCAGATTCTAGTTCCGAGATTCAGGGTTCGATTTCCCATTGGAAACAGCCAGACTGGAAGACATTTCAGTTTCTCCTCGGGATTGATCTCTTAGCAGACTGCAAGGCCTACACCACTCCTTCGGATGAGCTTTTACAGCGAAGTCACCTGCGTGTGTATGAAAAATCTTACGCATTCTGTTTCATCTTTCGGGGAAGAGTAGGACTTCATGTGCCGCGGGATGGGTGAAATGAAAATGAAACATATGCACACCGCGTCATTTATAGACATCATCCTCAAGGATTGAATGGGAGCATGTTGAAACTGTGGCTTATGCAGAAATTGTACGAATTGTAAACCACGGTGTTCTAGTAGAGAGAGAGAGAGAGAGAGAGAGAGAGAGAGAGAGAGAGAGAGAGAGAGAGAGAGGGGGGGGGAGAGAGAGAGAGAGAGGGAGAGAGAGAGAGAAAGTCCGGGCCCTATAACCATACCATAATCTTTACCCTATTTCTGCCATAATCCTAGCCATGACCCTACCATAATCCTTACCATATTTCTACCATAATCCTAACTATAACCCTACCATAATCCTTATCATATTTCTACCATAATCCTAACTATAACACTACAATAAACCTTACCATATTTCTACCATAATCCTAACAATAACCTTACCACAATCCTTACCATATTTCTACCATAATCCTAACTATAACCCTACAATAGTCCTTACCATATTTCTACCATAATCCTAACAATAATCATACATATTCCTTACCATTTTTCTGCCATAATCCTAACTATAACCCTACCATAATCCTTACCATATTTCTACCATAATCCTAACCATAACCGTACTATAATCCTTACCATATTTCTACCATTGTCCTAACCATGACCCTACCATAATCCTTACCATATTTCTACCATTATCCTAACTATATAACCCTACCATAATCCTTACCATATTTCTACCATAATCCTAACCATGACCCTACCATAATCCTTACCATATTTCTACCATTATCCTAACTATAACCCTACCATAATCCTTACCATATTTCTACCATAATCCTAACCATGACCCTACCATAATCCTTACCATATTTCTACCATAATCCTAACCATGACCCTACCATAATCCTTACCATATTTCTACCATAATCCTAACCATGACCCTACCATAATCCTTACCATATTTCTCCATTATCCTAACATATACCCTACCATAATCCTTACATATTTCTACCATAATCCTAACCATGACCCTACCATAATCCTTACCATATTTCTACCATTATCCTCACAAGAAAATCAGACGATGGTAGTGCCAGCAGCGTAAAGATCAGCTGCTGCAGCAGACAGCCGCAGCGTAAACCCCCCCCCCCCCCCCCCCCCCCCCCCCCCGCTAATACACACACACACACATATACACGCGTAACATATTTCTGATCCAAAGGATGAATGAAAAACACATGAATGCTAACCTTACTTCATGTAGTTGACATCATTATCCCAGGGAGCAGTGAGGATTTGGGGGGGGGGGTAGTTGGAGATGCTCACCCAAAACTTCACATATACATCAAACAGGAAGGCCCACCCAGCACAACACATATACATCAAACAACACATCACATATACATCAAACAGGAATGCATCACATACATCAAACAGCATGTCCTCCCAACACATCACATATACATCAAACAGGAATGTCCACCAAACACATCACATATACATCAAACAGGAATGGCCACCCAACACATCACATATACATCAAACAGGAATGGCCTCCCCAATACATCACATATACATCAAACAGGAAATGTCCCCCCAATACATCACATATACATCAAACAGGAATGTCCACCCAACACATCACATATACATCAAACAGGAATGTCCACCCAACACATCACATATACATCAAACAGGAATGGCCCCCAATACATCACATATACATCAAACAGGAATGGCTCCCCAATACATCACATATACATCAAACAGGAATGTCCCCCCCAATACATCACATATACATCAAACAGGAATGTCCTCCCAACACATCACATATACATCAAACATGCCACCCAACACATCACATATACATCAAACAGGAATGGCCCCCAATACATCACATATACATCAAACAGGAATGTCCACCCAACACATCACATATACATCACACAGAAATGTCCACCCAACACATCACATATACATCAAACAGGAATGTCCACCCAATACATCACATATACATCACACAGGAATGTCCACCCCAACACATCACATGTACATCACGATGTAAACCTTCTCACGACTCCCATATCTTGGTCTGGAGACAAAAAATAACTTTTTAACTAAGAGCTTCTAGCAGATCGCACGATGATTTCAACATTGACCAGGCCGGGCTGTTAGTTGTGGACGATGGGGTCGGAATGACATGAGGGGCGGGGGCCAGAATAGCTCAGTGGGTAGAGCACCGGACTCGTAACCCTGGGGTTGCTGGCTCGAATTTCGGTACAGGGGGGATTTTTCCCTCGGAGTTAACATTGGTTCTGACTCCATTCCCCATACAGTCCTTCGAATGAGACTATAAACCGAGGTTCCGTGTGTGAACGCGCACATCTTGCGCACACGTAAAATCCCATCATCAACTTTCGGAAGAGAAGGCCAGTTTGGCTGTTGGTATGGATGACACGTTACACATAGCATGCACTCTATCCCGAAGATGGATTATGGCTGCCTTAATGGCGGGATTAAAAAAAAAACGGTCATACACACAAAACTCCACTGCCTGTCTATACAGGCAGTGTCCGCAGGAGTATCAGCCTGCGTACGCAGAGAGAAAGACAGAAAGAAAGAAGAAAACATGAGCGGCGTGGGTGTAATGCCCCTCTGAGGAGGGCACAGAAAATGGGGCAGCCAAAAAGAAAAAAAAAAAAAAAAAAAAAAAAAAAAAAAAAAAGGATCTTAACCACGGTGGCTGAGTATCCCACACACACCCCGACGACCGTCAGCTCACGTGGACCATGACAAAGAAATACCAGCTAAGGCACCATGACGACACTGAACTCGGCTCACGCACGAGCGATGAGCACATTGACAAATGGCACTGGCCGAAGAGAGAGAGAGAGAGAGAGAGGGAGACAGACAGAGACAGACAGAGAGATGCGCGCGTCGACAAACCACATTGAGTGAAGAGGAAGAAAGGAGGGACAAGGGACACACAGGCACGCGCTGAGCGCAGGGGGCAAGGCACTGACCGAAGTAGAAGGACTTGTTGAGGTAGGTGTCGAAGGTGGCTGCCAGCGGGGCGACCTCCCTGCCGTCATAAGTGTCCACCGCTCCACTCTTCTTGTCATACACCACCAGGAACAGGCCTGCCACAGTGTGTGTGTACAGCTGGTCAGTGTGTGTGTGTGTGTGTGTGTGTGTGTGTGTGGGATGGGGGTGGGAGCATGGCGTTTAAGTTTTCCTTCTTTCCCATTTCGCCCTTTCTCGTTTCGTGCTTGTGATCAAGGATTCTTTAAGTGCCAGTTCACACTGGGTCTCTTGATAGGATCAATGGTTCACGTATTCACAGTATTCACATTTTCGCCCGCGCTCTCAGACACAGATACACACACACACACACACACACACACACACACACACACGCACGCACACACGTACACACCTCCTCCAATGCCCATACTGTGAGGTTGTCTCACTCCTACACACAGCAAAGCGGCAATGGCGGAGTCCACGGCCGACCCCCCTCTGGCCAGAATGTCTCTGCAACAAAAAAGATGTGCATTCATTCATGAAATAGATAATGACAACAGAAAGATGTGCTTTAATTAATAAAATAAATAATGACAACATGTACTTTGAAAGGATGTAATAATGATAACAGAAAGATGTACTTTAATAAAGGAAATAAATAAGTGACAACAGAAAGATGTACTTTAATAAAGGAAATAAATAATGACAACAGAAAATGTGCATTAATTAATTAAATAAATTATGACAACAGAAAGATGTGCATTAATTAATGAAATAAATAATGACAACAGAAAGATGTGTACTTTAATAAGGAAATAAATAATGACAACAGAAAAGATGTGCTTTAATAATGAGGAAATAAATAATGAAAACAGAAAGATGTACTTTAATAAAGGAAATAAATAATGACAGAAAAATATTAATGCTTTAATAAAGGAAAGATGTACTTTAATAAAGGAAATAAATAATGACAACAGAAAGATGTGCTTTAATAAAGGAAATAAATAATGACAACAGAAATATGTGCTTTAATAAAGGAAATAAATAATGACAACAGAAAGATGTGCATTAAATTAATGAAATAAATAATGACAACAGAAAGATGTGCATTAATTAATCAAATAATAATGAAAACAGAAATGTACTTGATAAAGGAAATAAATAATGACAACAGAAATATGTGCTTTAATAAAGGAAATAAATAATGACAACAGAAATATGTGCTTTAATAAAGGAAATTAAAAATGACATCAGAAAGATGTGCTTTAATAAATGAAATAAATAATGACGTCAGAAAGATGTGCTTTAATAAAGGAAATAAATAATGAAAACAGAAAGATGTGCATTAATTAATGAAATAAATAATGACAACAGAACGATGTGCTTTAATCAATGAAATAAATAATGGCAACAGAAAGATATGCATTAATTAATAAAATAAATAAATGACAACAGAACGATGTGCTTTAATAAATGAAATAAATAATGACAACAGAAAGATGTGCTTTCATCAATGAAATAAATAATGGCAACAGAAAGATGTGCATTAATTAATGAAATAAATAATGACAACAGAAAGATTTGCTTTAATAAATGAAATAAATAAATAATGGAAAAACACGGGGCTGGATGAAGAAAGACAGAGGCGTGGGTGGACGAACTAATCGACGATGGATTAAAAAAAAAAGTGAGGAGAAAGGGGGAGAAAGAATAAAATGGGCGGAAAGGAAGGAAGAAAAATGTAGAAAGAATGCGAACAAAGCTCAGTATGTTATGAACTCCAGTGTGAAGACTGAAACCACATGACTGCATTTCATCCATCTAACGGATGCATAACTGATTGTATTGCTCAAAGTTCATAACCAACACTGCAGGTGTCTGTACGTCTCGGGCCTGGCTGAGACTGGGATATCTTATGAAAGGAATTTGTAGAAATTGACCCCAACCTGTTTCGTCAAATGCCATCATTTGTAGACATAGACCGTTTGTAAAATATAACCATTTGAAGACAACCCCAAACAGTTTTGTAAAGTGCCATCATTTGTAGACATTGACCGTTGGGAAAATATAACCATTTGAAGATAACCCCAACCAGTTTTGTAAAATGCCGTCATTGTAGACATTGACCGTTGCTAAAAATATAACCATTTGAAGATGAACCCCAAACTGTTTTATAAATGCCATCATATGTAGACATTGACCGTTTGTAAAAATAATATTTGAAGATAACCATTTGAAGATAACCCCAGATCGTTTTGTAAAAAATGCAAACCCGTTTTGTAAAAAATCATTTTGTAGACATTTTTGACCGTTTATAAAATATAACCATTTGAAGATAACCCCAGATCGTTTTGTAAAATACCGTTATTTGTAGACATTGACCGTTTTTTAAAATATAACCATTTGAAGATATTGACATAAAAACGGTCTGTTATTTTTGTTACTCTGAAAATATGAAGCATATAGTACTTTGTAAAATTTAATTATGCGAAAGTATTCAACCTTTATCAATTCGTAAAGTGTATTAATTTGCAAATATTTACTGTTCATCTCATTCCTACAGTTAAATCATTGACAAATATTAACCCCACATCAATTTGTGAGGTTTATTAAGTTATTAAACATACGTACATAGTACTGTAAGGATGGATGTGATAGATATGGTGCTACTTTGTATGACTTGTTTTCTTCATTTTTTATGTTTGGCTTTCTACTTTTTTTTTTTTGATTCCCCGTTTGATTCTCTCTCTCTCTCTCTCTCTCTCTCTCTCTCTCTCTCTCTCACACACACACACACACACACACACACACACACACACACACACACACACACACACACACACACACACACACACGCTCACATCTATCCATCTATCTACATACACACACACACACACACACACACACACACACACACACACACACACACGCACGCACGCACGCACGCACGCACGCACGCACACACGTGCATGTAACACTTCAACAGAGTTATAACCAAACCAAACCACAAGACAATTCTCTGTGACATTATCTGTCTTGAGTTGGTCACCGCTCACTTTTGTACATTTTCTTTTTCTTTCTTTTATCAGCTTTTTTTTTCAATACTGATGTTTACACGTTTCTCTCTGTGTGTGTGTGTGTGTGTGTGTGTGTGTGTGTGTGTGTGTGCGTGCGCGCGTGCGTGCGTGCGTGCGTGCGTGCGTGCGTGAGTGTGAGTGTGTGTATGTGTGTGTGTACGTGTGTGTGTGTGTGTGTACGTGTAGGTGCGCGCGCGCGCGCGCGTGTGTGTGTGTGTGTGTGTGTGTGTGTGTGTGTGTGTGTGTGTGTGGTGTGTGTGTTTCTTGAGGGTTTTTTGTTGTTTGTTTGTTTTTTTACTACGGTTTTTTTGCATGTGTGTGTTTCATGAAAGCAAGCACCCCTGACGCCTCACCCCTGTCAGCATCTTACCTTCCCACTTCAGAGCATGCCGTGTGATCCGCCGCCACCGCCCCCACCGCCCTCCGTCCCCCCACCGGCTTCTCTCCCCTCCTGTGCCCAGCCCCAGGCCCAGCCCCCAGCCCCAGGGCCAGGACGAAGACGGCCACCATGATGCCCACAGCCGTGCAGACCTCGGCCCGACTGCAGGGGCAACACTTGTACCGCCTGGCCCCGCCGCCGTCTGTTTGGCCGTGCCGTTAGCGCTGCTGGAGCCGCCTGGGTCATCCAACAACATGGTGGGTCACAAAGTGGAAGGTCGGTGCTTGAGGACAACGAGGCGGTGGACATGAATCGTATTTATATAGGACAAGCGTTAGTTTGACGCCGACACGATCAAACCAGCCAGTGACGTTTGTCGATAGGAATACCCCCTCTCTCTCTCTCTCTCTCTCTCTCTCTCTCTGTCGGTGGAAGGGAAGGGAGACAACTAGATTCATAGTCGAAGGACATGAGACATTATATTCTGCCCTGCTGTCCGTGTTAAATTATGATCGTTGAGGGTCTAAACGAAAGAGGAAAAGAAGGGAGAAGGGTTGAAGGGGGGTCGGGTGGGGGTCGCGGGGGGGGGGGGGGGGGGGGGGAGCGAGTCTCTCTCTCTCTCTCTGCTATATAAGAAAAGAGGACAGCTGTTGATGTGTCTGTGTTTTTCCTGATTAGTGCAGCTTTTGACAAGATTTTTCGAAATTTGAAAACGAGGGGGTTAGTTACCGCCAAGGACACAGACAAACAGACTAAGGACTAGACACGGACTAGACACTACAGAGTACAGGACTAGACACGGACTAGACACTACAGAGTACAGTTCTAGACACGGACACAGAAGGGGGTCCTGTGCTCTGGGTCCTTGGGGGTAACTAAAGCCCTCTATATTTCAAAGTTTGCAGCTGTTGATGTGTCTGTGTTTTTCCTGATTAATGCAGCTTTTGACATGATTTTTCGAAGTTTCTCAGAGGGTGTTAGTTACCGCCAAGGACACAGACACAAACAGTAGTGTAGGACTATCCATTTACAGAGTACAGTTCTAGAGCCGGACACAGTCTAGTCCTGTGCTCTGTGTCCTTGGCGGTAACTAAAAACCATCTCTTTTCATAGTTTGCTTCATTTTCCGCCCTCAGCATACTCCGTTTTGCAAACATGATTTCAGCGATACATCTCGTGGATACTACATCTTACACAGACAGGCAAGGAAGTAGTGTACTCAGCATCCAGGCAATGCAAACCACACCCTTCATACAGGCAATCCAAACCATACCTCATCATACAGGCAATGCAAACCATACCTCAGCATACAGGCAATGCAAACCATACCTCAGCATACAGGCAATGCAAACCATACCTCAGCATACAGGCAATGCAAACCATACCTCATCATACAGGCAATGCAAACCACCATACCTCAGCATACAGGCAATGCAAACCATACCTCATCATACAGGCAATGCAAACCATACCTCAGCATACAGGCAATGCAAACCATACCTCAGCATACAGGCAATGCAAACCATACCTCAGCATACGGGCAATGCAAACCATACCTCAGCATACAGGCAATGCAACGGTGTGAAATGACCTTTCATGCATGCGTATTCAGCAACTGGTTCACATACAAGACTTAGAAAACCTGCTTTTTCCGACCCCTCTCTTTCCTTCGCCCTGTTTTATCGCTTTCCTTTCTCACTCGGTTGCGTGCGTGCGTGCGTGCGTGTGTGTGTGTGTGTGTGTGGTGTGTGCGTGTGTGTGTGTGTGTGTGAATTATTGAAGTAAGTTGGCGACGGCAGTGTGAGGCGTAACAGCGCATCCTTCAAAGAAGTCCATTCTGTCAAACAAGACTAACATGCTCATCTGCCACTGCACTGCCCGCCCAGTTCTTCGGCAACCTAGCACTAGACTACTCTGACCCCCATGTTCTTCAGCAACCTAGCACTAGACTCCACTGACCGCCCAGTCTTCAGCAACCTAGCACTAGACTACTCTGACCCCCAGTTCTTCAGCAACCTAGCACTAGACTACACTGACCGCCATGTTCTTCAGCAACCTAGCACTAGACTACACTGACCACCATGTTCTTCAGCAACCTAGCACTACACTACACTGACTCCAGTTCTAGTTCAGCAACCTAGCACTAGACTCCACTGACCACCATGTTTTTCAGCTAACCTAGCACTAGACTACACTACACTGACCACTAGTTCTTCAGCAACCTAGCACTAGATTCCACTGACCGCCATGTTTTTCAGCAACCTAGCACTAGACTACACACTAAACTCCCACCTCTAGTTCTTCAGCAACCTAGCACTAGACTATACTGACCGCCATGTTCTTCAGCAACCTAGCACTAGACTCCACTGACCACCGCCTAGTTCTTCAGCAGCCTAGCACTAGACTTCACTGACCGCCTAGACTTCACTCAGCAACCTAGCACTAGACTACACTGACCGCCAGGTTCTTCAGCAAGCTAGCACTTGAAAAAGATATGCTGATATTGCTTGATGAATTTGCCCTGATGACGTGGACAGTGGGCACAGAGAAGAGGACCAACGAAGCTCACAGTCACTCACCGGGTGCGGACCTGGCGTCATGACTGTCCATGGATACCGTCACGTGATCGGCTGCCACTGTTCCCGTCGGAACGTCCACGGAGCTGTGGGCGGCGGGCATGTTGACGTCACCCGTGTGACGGACTTCCGGTATCAAAGCGTTGCTGATGCTGACGTGTGTCTTCTTGCCCTCCTTCACTGGGTTCCTGGTCCGGCTGGAATCGCTGGCAAAGTGGTGGGTGCTGTGAGGCTGGTTGGTGGCGTCTCGTTCCCCTCAGGTCTCTGAGGGTTTGACAGACGATGAGATCGACCTGTTAGTCTGGCCTCACCGTTCTGTACCATACAAGAAACACAACTCTCACATCACAAACTGTTTGGAGAAAAGCCAACAAGTCTGTTTTTAATACACATCTGTAAGTTATAGTGCTTTCTGACAACACATGACAATAGATACACACGTCTGTAAGCTGTAATGCTTTCTGACAACACATGACAATAGATGTCTGTAAGTTATAGTGCTGTCTGACAACACATGACAATAGATGTCTGTAAGTTATAATGCTGTCTGACAACACACATGACAATAGATATACTGTAAGTTATAATGCTGTCTGATAACACATGACAATGGTTATAATGCTGTCTGACAACACACATGACATAGATATACAATACGTAACTGTAAGTTATAATGCTGTCTGACAACACATGACAATAGATACACTGTAAGTTATAATGCTGTCTGACAACACATGACAATAGATACACTGTAAGTTATAATGCTGTCTGACAACACATGACAATAGATACACTGTAAGTTATCATGCTGTCTGACAACAGCATGACAATAGATACACTGTAAGTTATCATGCTGTCTGACAGTACAACACATGACAATAGATACACATCTGTAAGCTATCATGCTCTTTTCTGACAATACATGACAATAGATAGAGCTACACGTCTCTAAGCTATCATTCTTTTAGAGAACATATGACAATGGGTACTACGTGACTGAAACAGTAACGAGCTATATATATATATATATATATATATATATATATATATATATATATATCATGTGTGTGTGTGTGTGTGTGTGTGTGTGTGTGTAGGTGTGTGCGACAAGTATATGTGTGTGTGTGCTGGATTCTTCTTGCAGGAGTATATCATTAGTTAGTGGGATTGACATTTAATTGGCCGGAGCACCCTTATTAAGGACTCACAAACAATATGATTTATTAAGGCAAAAAATGAACAGTTCCATGATCAGTGTAACGTGACCTATCCTTTCTGTGCATGTCAGTCTAAAGCTTTCTTTTCACATCTGTCTGCAGCTAGTGGTTTACAATCTAGTTGTCGCAGAATGTTGCTAGTGGTTTACCAACTAGTTGTCACAGAATGTTGCTAGTGGGTTTTTTTTTTTTTCAAACTAGTTGTCACAGAATGTTGCTACTGGTTTACAAACTAGTTGTCACAGAATGTTGCCCATTGGTTTACAAACTGCTTGTCACAGAATGTTGCTAGTGGTTTGCAAACTAGTTGTCACAGAATCTTGCTACTGGTTTACAAACTAGTTTCACCGAATGTTGCTACTGGTTTACAAACTAGTTTTCACCGAATGTTGCTGTGGTTTACAAACTAGTTGTCACAGAATGTTGCTGTGGTTTACAAACTAGTTGTCACCGAATGTTGCTACTGGCTTACAAACTAGTTGTCACAGAATGTTGCTACTGGTTTACAAACTAGCTGTCACAGAATGTTGACACACAAACCTTGTTTGAGGGAAAATAAAACTGATTACCAATTTCCCGGTAATAATGAACAATGTGAAATATTTGACATGAATTATGATTATCAATGAATTAAGATCTTTTCATGGCGATGTTTAAACCTTCCTTTGATGTAAATGTAACATTCGGCGGGAAAAAATATCTCTTCACGGAAAAAACACACATGACAAGCAAGTCTTTCAGTCTGTTTTGACTGTTACGTCCCTTGGCCGGAAAATCACTTCGTTTTAACTCGCGATTTGACAAGCTAAACTCGGTGAGGGAAAAAAGGAAAGAAAACCAACAACAGAAAAAGCCTATCTTACGAACGTATTTTTCCCCATGCTACTGTAAATTCACCTTTTTTTTTTCTAAATAAATCATGTACAATACATTCTCGTAGAAACTAAGAAACAGTATGCAACAACCAAAGGCCAGACCAGGTATGCTTCATCCTTATGGTCCTTATCATACAAGCGAAATGGAGAGCATATCAGAGGAAAACGAGTGATCGAAGTTATAAACAATTACATATTGCGAAAGGTATAACATTTAAAGAGGAGAGAGAAATTGAAAACTAGATGATCAAAAGACGATTTCTTTGACGTAAGCCTTCCTGAAGAGAGGGGTTTGCATAATGAGAATGACAAGGCGCAGACTGTATAAAGTAAGACGAAAAAGAAGGAAGGAATCGGAACAGACAGAGAGGACGCTTCGTGCTAGAGAAAGAACGTCATCAGATGAAATTAATTTAAGATTGATTCGACATAGGCCGGAATCCCACCTAAAAAAAAAAAAAACACACACACACACACACACACACACACACACACACACACACACACACACACACACACACACACACGTATGTGTGTGTGTGTGTGTGTGTGTGTGTGTGTGTGTGTGTGTGTGTGTGTGTGTGTGTGTGTGTGTGTGTGTAAGATGCGAAAAGGTTACAAGTAATTACTACAAAGACATGACCACAATGCACGCAACATTAAAGCTACAAAAAGAGGGAACATGACAGAAAGAGAATGACAGTATCAGAAAGGAAAGATGAGAGGTTCTCTCTAGTTCTTGCGCCTTGACAAACAGGCAGACCGGACACGGCACCATGTTCTGCTTATATCCTTTGTGATGGAAGCTCCCTTCCGTTGCTACCAGCCTCTGTGTGGGGGCCATCTTCGCTGTTTACAGCAGCCTCTGTGTGGGGGCCATCTTCGCTGTTTACAGCAGCCTCTGTGTGGGGGCCATCTTCGCTGTTTACAGCAGCCTCTAAACGCACGTGTGGCATGCCCTCAGGCACACAGAAACAGTCGCACGCACTTGCGCAAGAATATTTATGCGTATGGTGTGAGCGTGCTCCCGCTGTGTGTGTGTGTGTGTGTGTGTGTGTGTGTGTGTGTGTGTGTGTGTGTGTGTGTGTGTGTGTGTGTGAGAGTGAGAGAGAGAGAGAGAGAGAGAGAGAGAGAGAGGGGAAAGAGAGAGAGATGGGGGGAGAAATCTTCTCCAGCCCAATCCCCTAAAGTATGCACGCACACACGCACGCACGCACGCACGCACACACACACACACACACACACACACACACACACACACACACACACACACACACACACACACAGAGCATATTTTTAAAGTAATCATAAAGGGGAAACGGGGAGGGGAGAGGCGCATGTTTTCGGATGGGGGACGTTTTGTTGATAGCGTACATCTATTACACAAAAGACGAAGAGCACCACACATCGACACGGATTTAAAAGAGAAATGAAAATCCACAGGCGGCATGGTACAACACGTGCCTAAACAATTATTGTGAAATGCATATCAGCAATAAATCTGTCCATTTCTGCCATCATTAACGCGTCATCCTTGTTGCTGAAAGCACTTGTTTTTGTAATCATCAGCAATGTTACTTTGAAAAAGCTGGGACATGTTTATTCTGAGTATGTTTTTGTTTTCTTTTGTTTCGTTTTTTGTTTTGTTGTTTTTTTTTTTGTTTTGTTTATTTGTTGTTTTTAGATAGAGAGTGATGATGTCATCGGTTGAAATCCTTATAAAGTGAGAGAATGGATTTGTGGGGAATGTGAGGGAGGTGAAGAATGTGCACTGAAAACTAACGTTTGGTTTCATTCCGGTTTATTTTATTTACGACACCATCCGTTCTAACTAAAATCCCAGCTTTTCGTGACGTCAGTTGAATTCTACAGTCCCTATCTTGACGTCAGTTGATTATACGGTCCCTATCTTGACGTCAGTTGATTATACAGTCCCTATCTTTAAAAGCATCTCATCTCGTCCTTGGTAAAAACTATTTTCATCAACCTTACTAAGAGTATAATACATAATGAGAAAAATGTAAGGGAAAAAAAAAAAAAAAAAAAAAAAAAAAAAAAACGACAGACAGTAAACTTAATGTAGTTCAACACCTACAACGTGTTTTGTCTCCCTCCTTCAACAAAGAGCTATCAATTTTACACAACAGCATTGCTTCACTTGATATAGAAATGCAGTATTCATTGTCGCCGAGCCTTGCTGTTGCGTTGTTTCAACATGGTAGCCTTGTTGTTGTGTTATTTCAACATTGAAGCCTTGTTGTTGCGTTATTTCACATGGAAGCCTTGTTGTTGCGTTATTTCAACACTGCAGCCTTATTGGTGCGTTATTTCAACTTTGCAGCCTTGTTGTTGCGTTATTTCAACATGGCAGCCTTGTTCCTGGATGATAATGTTCTAATTGCGGCGTGTGACCCCAAAATGAACCCGGCCATTCGTGGTGGGCACTTAGGCTGCATGAACGATTTACGTAAAGCACCTGCACAGGGAGATGACTTCACTTAGACTTAATAGCAGATAACACGGCATACACGCCAACAGCTCTGGATTCCAGAAATAAAAAGTTATCGAAGTGACTGGGGATTGGGACGGCCGGCCAAGAAGGAAGAAAGGAAGGATTAACACAGTAAATGTAAATGACTGTCATGATGTAATCAACATGCACTGTTGCGTTTTTTCACGAATCTGACACAGTTGTCTCCCTGAAATCATGCACATGCTGAACATCATCTGCCCTGTATCAGTAAAGTCTCTTAGTTTGAAATTTCTTTACGAAAAAAAAAAACCTTAGGGGGAGAGGGGGGGGGGGGTATGGTAGTGGTAGTGGGATGGGTGGTCCTTGTGTGTCATGGGGGTATGGTAGTGGTGGTGGGGGGGGTGGTCCTTGTGTCATGGAGGGGGGTATGGTAGTGGTAGTGGGATGGGTGGTCCTTGTGTATCATGGTGGGAGTGTATGGCAATGGTAGTGGGATGGGGTGATCCTGTGTCATGGTGGGGGGTATGGTAGTGGTAGTGGATGGGTGGCCCATGTGGTGGTGGGGGTGTTTCATGGTGTGGTGTGGTGGGGGGGGGGGGGTATGGTAGTGGTAGTGGGATGGGTGGTCCTGTGTCATGGTGGGGGGGGGTGATAGTTGAATGGGTGGTCCTTGGTATTGTGGGATGGGGGGTGGGTGGTCCTGTGTCATGGTGGGGGGGTATAGTAGTGGTAATGGGATGGGTGGTCCTTGTGTGTCATGGTGGGGGGTATGGTAGTGGTAGTGGGATGGGTGGCCCATGTGTCTCATGGTGGGGGGGGTATGGTAGTGATAGTGGGATGGGTGGCCCATGTGTCTCATGGTGGGGGGTATGGTAGTGATAGTGGGATGGGTGGCCCATGTGTGTCATGGTGGGGGGTATGGTAGTGATAGTGGGATGGGTGGTCCTTGTGTCCTGGTGGCGGGCATGGCAGTGGCAGTGGGATGGGGTGGTCCTTGTGAGGGTGCCGATGGTTTCTGAATTCCGTGTGGTTGGTTTACAATATCCCCCACCCCCACCCCCACCCCTCACCCCACCCCCACCCCCCAGAAAAAGCTACGCTGAAACTTAGGCATGGCGATCTACGGGAATAATTCAATACCCCCTTCCCACACACCGCGGGAGGCTTCCCCCAACGTACCGTGTTGTGCAAGCAGTTGTGGAATGTGCATGGAGTTCTTTCTTTCAAGAAAGATAGATAGGTAGACAGATAGATAGATAGAGACAGGCAGAAATGGACAGACAGACAAACAGACAGATACATACATACATACATACATACATACATACATACATACATACATACGTGTGACGTGACGCTCGACAACACATCCGATCATACATACACACCAAACCACAGAATACATTTCAAATCTAAGCCCACTCTCCCCATACCCCCCCCCCTCCCCCTCGTGCTTAGGACGGTGTGAAAGGCCCGACTGACACGATCTATGACACAGGGAAAAATTGCGTCACGGGGAAATGCGTGCCGCCTTTCGTTCTTATCGGCCTACCTCCCTTCCCCTCTCTCAACCCTCCCACCAATGCTGTGCCATACTAGCAATGTACATTTCATAATCTAAGCCCACTCTCTACCCCCGACACACAAAGGCATGTTGCCCCCTTCACCCCCACCCCCCCCCCCCCCCCTTCTTCCACCTGAACCACGTGCGCTGTAATTGACGCAAAGGCAATCACTGACACGATCTATGACACAGGAAAAAAATTGCGTCACGTTCTTATCGTTCTTATTCCGAGGCGATTGGTTACAAGACTAAATCCCTCCCCCTCTCACCCCTGATCGGTAAATGACAGGTTGTCGAAATTTGATTCGGCAAGAGAGAGATTCATATACTAGGCACACACAGGCGCAGCTTCACTGACCCCTCAGGACTGCCTGTAGACAAGAGCAGAGGAAGACAAAGGGACAGAGAAGGCCTAGTCAAACTCTTGGTAACTCTTTGATCTCAAGTCATTCCTGTTCATCCCAGGAAAAGTGAGTTGGAACTCTGTTTTACATTTAATCTATGTATTGATTTTATGTATGTATGCTGTGTGTGTTAACATTGTAACTTTGTACAAATGCTTAGCAACATTTATCAAAAACTGATGAATGATTATTTGTGTAGTAGTTTGCTTGCCATCATATGGCAAAAAAGCTCTCTCCCAGTGGTTTTGATTCTTTGTTAACAATCTGACCACTGCTCTTTGTGTTCACCCTGACTTTTGTCAGTATGCAACTCTGTCTGTTAAGATAATAATTCAATGATTAATTTTGATCAGGAAAACAGTATGCCTGTGCTAGGTAAAAAACTGCTACTCTGATTTATAAATACTGGTGATTATTGGAATGATTTGTAGTGTATGACTTTAAGTCTACACCACATGTGTACTTGGACTAAGCATAGCCCAAGTCAGTGTGATTTAATTCATATGAAAACAAGGAAGAGTGTATAACTAAAACTGTAACATTGTATTACTGTCTCCTACCCTTTTGTAAGCTTAACTTAGCCATTAAACAAAAGTGGAGGTTAATGTTATTATAGCAGAAAAACTCTACCATAGAGAAAACTTTGCTGGCTGAGTCTCACACACCCTCTCTGAAAGAAAGAGGAAAAGGGTAAATGTGTGCACTCGACAAGCCAGCCATCAGATTCTCATCTACAGATCAAGTTCTCTTTATCGCAGAACTGGGATCCTGGTCACGCTACACATTGCGTTGAACCAGGAGCTGGGACTTCGCCAGAAACCAGGGCGACACCAGACAACAAATCTACACCAGTGGGGCAGTCACCAGCCACAGGAGAGATCAACTATTCTCTCCGAAGCAAAGCTAAGTTTGCTTACCACCTGGACTCAAACCCATCAGACCCTTACCCTCACTTTATGATGAAACAGTGAGAACCTGTCTATGAGTACCACCCTGGCTACAATACTGGGTATTAGCAAGGGGGTGGATGTATAATAACCATATACATTCAGTGTAACTTAGACAGAACCCCTGTATGCCAACTTAAGCTTTGCTGCACAGAGTGCAAGCGAGTAAAGTAGGAGTGAGGAAGGACCCCTCATTGTGGTAGTCCAATGAGAACTGAAAACACAGCCTATGGAAGTGACACGCCATTTCTTATCTATGTGTAAGTAATAAAAGTTGATGTGTGTGAAAGTGCACTTAACTTGTGTCAGTTCCCTGTTGTTCAATCGAATGTTGAATGTTTGAACTTCTCTCTTCAATTCTGTATCTCGGAGCTATAAGTACTTGTAATTAAGAGTACAGGCCTAAGGAAAATTATCTCAGAGCCATTCTTCCGTATTTTTACCAATACCCGGAACAAATAAAAATTTCTTTGATGACTAGTACCGGAAAGTTGCTCCTTCCACCACTAGTAAGAGAGGGGGTGTAGGTGAAATGTAAGATAATTCTCATAGAGAAATTATTCCAAGTCCTTCCCCTAGAGGACCATATATACATACTGACTGACTGAAACCAATTTATTGTCAGATTAACTCAAAGTTGTACTGACTATGTACATACATACATACACACACACAAGCAGACATACAGACAGGCAAGGCAAACAGACATACGGACACACACACACACACACACACACACACACACACACACACACACGCACGCACGCACGCACGCACGCACGCATACACACACAAAACACGCGCGCGCGCGCGCGCATACATACATACATGCATACGCACCAAGACAGACAGACAGGCAGGCAGGCAGGCAGGTAGGCAGGCAGGCAGGCAGGCAGAGGCAGGGAGATAAACAGAAGACAAACAGAGCCTACGACGACGATGATAATGATCATCATCATCATCATCATCATCATCATCATCAATCATCACCATGAAGAAAAAAAAAAAGCAGCGAGCTATGATAGTACTGTTATGACGTCACTGTCTTCGCGGCGGGGGTGAGGAGATTAGAGGACTAACAAACTGCAGACTCTCACGATGATCAATGTTGGGAAATATTTTGAGGCCAGATAATAAAAACAGAAAATTTTCTTTAAAATGAACAAAACCCACGCAAAAAACAAACGCAACGCAATAGCAGCCCTCATGACAATGCCCCAGAGAACACCACTGAAAGTACCATGGCCCCAGACAATAGCAGTTCTCATGACAATGTCCCAGAGAACACAACTGAAAGTACCATGGCCGCAGACACGGGGGGGGGGGGGGGGGGGGGGGGGGGGGGGGGGGGGGGACAAAACACAGTGCAACCCCTCACAAAACAAGGCTTCTTACATTCCGACATGCACATGCACTGGATTATGAAGTCCTAATAGCATTCGACAATGGGACCGGTATAGAGGTGAGAAATAGGAGAACGGAGAGGATGGAGAATGGGGAAAGGGGGGGGGGGGGGGGGGGGGAACGGGGGGGAGGGGGGGGGGACTTTGCCCAGCTAAGCGCAGATGAAGAGAGAGAGGGGGGGAGT
>JADBJO010011931.1:42500-50000 GCA_016801955.1 Conus betulinus
AATTCAATCCACTTCTGCAGAACGGGAAGTGCGCTGCATGTCTCTGTGGCACCCAGTAGTCACAGTGGGAAGTGCACGGCATATCTCTGTGCACATAGCAGTCACATTTGGAAGTCACGGCGTATCTTCGTGCACATAGCAGTCACAGTGAGAAGTGCACGGCATATCTCTGTGCACACACCAGTCACAGTGAGAAGTGCACGGCATATCTCTGTGCACCCTGCTCTCACAGTGGGAAGTGCACGGCATATCTCTGTGCACATAGCAGTCACAGTGGGAAGTGCATGGCATATCTCTGTGCACACCCTGCAGTCACAGTGGGAAGTGCACGGCATATCTCTGTGCACCCTGCAGTCACGGTGGGAGGTGCACGGCACATCTCTGTGCACATAGCAGTCACAGTGGGAAGTGCACAGTATATCTCTGTGCCCCAGCAGTCACAGTGGGAAGTGCACGGCATATCTCTGTGCACCCTGCAGTCACAGTGGGAAGTGCACGGCATATCTCTGTGCCCCCAGCAGTCACAGTGGGAGGTGCACGGCATATCTCTGTGCACACACAAGTCACAGTGGGAAGTGCACGGCATATCTCTGTGCCCAGCAGTCAGGTGCACGGCATATCTCTGTGCCCCCTGCAGTCACAGTGGGAGGTGCACGGCACATCGCTGTGCACCCTGCAGTCAAAGCATGGCTACCTAATTCAGTCCAGGGAAAGCTGAGGTGGTGGAGGAAGATTGGCGGTTGAGCTCCTTCTTCCCTAATGCCGGATCTGAAACACGGTGGATTCCAACACTTCACTGCCCACATGGCGATTGACCTCTGGGACTTGATCCTCTGACCCAAAATATGCGAGGATGTGTCTGTTGCTGTTTCAGCGTCATTGTTATTGGTGCCTAGATGGGTTGGATGTAGACCTGCTTTCAGTCTGAATGTTACTGGTGCCTAGATGGTTGGATGTAGACCTGCTTTCAGTCTGAATGTTACTGGTGCCTAGATGGTTGGATGAAGACCTGCTTTCAGCCTCAGTGTTATTGGTGCCTAGATGGTTGGATGAAGACCTGCTTTCAGCCTTAATGTTATTGGTGCTTAGATGGTTGGATGGAACTCTGCTTTTAGTCTCAATGTTATTGGTGCCTAGATAGTTGGATGGAGCTCTGCTTTCAGTCTCAATGTCATTGGTGCCTAGATGGTTGGATGAAGACCTGCTTTCAGCCTCAGTGTTATTGGTGCCTAAATGGTAGAATGAAGCTCTGCTTTCAGGGCTTTCACTCCGTAGAAAAAGGGGAAAAGGGCAAACGACCATTCTGAAAGCAGCACCAAACGCAAAAGATCCCTCTACAAAACATATGCATTCACTGAAAACAAGGCGTCATCACAAACTGTTACGAAAGTGGAGAAACAGAGTATCTCCACACTTATACTTTCACTCACACATCATTGAAAAATAAGTCCACATATGCTTTTCCTTTACATCAATTCAAAACAGTAGGAAATTACTTTCATTCACATCAATTTACAACCACACAAAAAATAAACTTTCATATCACATCATGCATGAACAAAACTGTCATCATCATATGGGTGTACAGGGGGGACAATCCGATATTTCGGGAACGATGAAAATGATATATATAAAAAAAAAAAAAAAAACAATTCATTGCTATTTTCATTAGGTTCAAATTCTTAGTTTCTCCCCTGTCTTCGTTTAGACACACGCATATGTTTAGCAGGAGCACGGTTTTAGACACTAATGAATGACATTAGCAAAAGCAGCACGGTTTAGATACTAATAAATGACATTAACAGAAAGCATCACGGTTTTAGACACTGATGAATGACATTAACAGAAAGCATCACGGTTTAGATACTGACGAATGACATTAACAGAAAGCAGCACGGTTTTAGATACTAATGATGACATTAACAGAAAGCACGGTTTAGACACTAATGAATGACATTAACAGAAAGCAGCACGGTTTAGACACTAATGAATGACATTAACAGAAAGCAGCACGGTTTTAGATACTAATGAATGACATTAACAGAAAGCAGCATGGTTTTTAGACACTAATGAATGACATTAACAGAAAGCAGCACGGTTTTAGATACTAATGAATGACATTAACAGAAAGCAGCATGGTTTTAGACACTAAGGAATGACATTAACAGAAAGCAGCATGGTTTAGACACTAATGAATGACATTAACAGAAAGCAGCAGCATGGTTTTAGACACTAATGAATGACATTAACAGAAAGCAGCACGGTTTTAGACACTAATGAATGACATTAACAGAAAGCAGCACGGTTTAGACACTAATGAATGACATTAACAGAAAGCAGCACGGTCTTAGACACTAAGGAATGACATTAACAGATGGTAGCACGGTTTTAGACACTGATGAATGACATTAACAGAAAGCAGCACAGTTTTAGACACTAATGAATGACATTTCAGAAGAAGAAGAAGGAAGAAGAAAGAAGAAGAAGAAGAAGAAGAGAAGAAGAAGAAGAAGAAGAGCAACGAGAAAAACAAGACGAAGAAAGTGGAGAAGGGAGAAGGACAAGGAGGTGAAAGAGGAATATGACAAGAAGGAGGAGGAGGAGAAGAAGAAGAAGAAATCTATCTCGGCCTGCACGATTGTAAGGACAGATGTTATTTCAGTATGACCATTCCAACCTCTCCTCTCTCTCTCTCTCTCTCTCTCTCTCTCTCTCTCTCTCTCTCTCTCTCTCTCTCTCTCTCTCTCTCTTCAGCTGTGCAATCTTCCAAGTAAAGAATAAAGTCAAATAGTCACTATCGAACGTCACAAGAATTTTATTCATCTAACAAAATAACGACGTTGAGTATTATTAAGAAGATGAGATGACGAACATATTCGTCTTGGTCTGATTTGTACTGGATTTTTTTACGTGTGTGTGTGTGTGTGTGTGTGTGTGTGTGTGTGTGTGTGTGTGTGTGTGTGTGTGTGTGTGTGTGTGTGTGTGTTCCAGTCTCGTTGCGTGCCTGAGTCCTGGACACAAAGGTGAAACAGAGCAAGAGACAGAGAGAAAAGAGGGATGGGAGGGCGAGTGGTGGGGGGGGGGGGGGAGGGGAGGGGCGTGTCTGACGATGGAAAGACGGAAGAGAGGGGGAACGGAGGTGAAGGTGGGGGTGGAGGATGGGGCAAGAATTTAGAGGGGATAAGCCAGGGGGTGAAGTGTGGAAGAGGGGATCCACATACGCCCACACCCCCGTGTGTATATGTGAACGACATAAAAACTGAAATAACTCTGACGCGCATACTAATTTATACGTTGTGTCTGAACAACTAACGCACAGGAGTACCCCCCTCCCCTCCCCCCCCCCCCCCCCCCCCCCCCCCCTCTTCCGGGGTGTGTAATACATTCAGGCAGCGATATGTTTTTTTCCAACATCTTCCGATATTTCCTGACCTTTATTCGCCTTTTCCTTATCTTTTTCCTAACGAGTTATTATCTTTTTGTCAGCTTTTCGTTATCTTTTCCTTACGAGTTGTTATCTTTTTGTTAGCTTTTCCTTATGAGTTTTTTGCTGTTGTTGTTGTTGTTGTTGTTGCTGTTGTTTGTTTTTTTTTTTTTTTTTTTTTTTCTTTTTTTTTCCTTATCGTTTTCCTTTCGAGTTGTTTATCTTTTAGTTAGCTTTTCCTTCTCGTTTTCCTTACGAGTTGTTATCTTTTTGTTAGCTTTTCCTTATCTTTTTCCCTTACAAGTCGTTATCTTTGTGTTAGCTTTTCCTTATCTTTTTCCTTACGAGTTGTTATCTTTGTGTTTAGCTTTTCCTTATCTTTTTTCCTTACGAGTTGTTATCTTCGTGTTAGCTTTTCCTTATCTTTTTCCTTACGAGTTGTTATCTTTTTGTTAGCTTTTCCTTATCTTTTTCCTACAAGTCGTTATCTTTGTGTTAGCTTTTCCTTATCTTTTTCCTTACGAGTTGTTATCTTTTTGTTAGCTTTTCCTTATCTTTTTCCTTACAAGTCGTTATCTTTGTGTTAGCTTTCCCTTATCTTTTCCTTACGAGTTGTTATCTTTGTGTTAGCTTTTCCTTATCTTTTTCCTTACGAGTTGTTATCTTTGTGTTAGCTTTTCCTGACTCTCCTCGCGACTTTTCCCCAACTTTTTCCTGATCTTTTCCTTACCTTTCCATTTTTTTTCTATTATTTTTCCAACACTGCCAGTACACATCCACACCTTTTCCTCAATTGTCCCATCCTCTCTCTTACCTTTTTCTACTTTTTTTTCTCCTAATTCTTCTAATTTCTTTTCTTTTCTTTATATATTTCCTACATGTTCCACCATTTCTTTACACTTTTCTACTTTTCCCCCTGATCTGTTCCTGTCAATTCTTTACGTTTTCCCTGTCTGTTCATTTCTTTTTCCAACTTTTCCTTATCCTTTTCCTACTTTTCCTTAACTTTCACTTATCTTTCCTTTCCTTTGCTTACCTTATATTTCCTTACAGCTTACCAACACTTTCCTGACGCTTTCCAAGGTTTTTCGTTACCTACTGAGAACTTTTCCTTACCTTATCGTTCTGTTCCTAACTTTTTTTCTGCCTGTACAATTTCCTCCCAGCTTTTACTTTCCCTCTTTTTAAACCGTTTTCCTTACCTTGGCGAAATGTTAAATACAAAAAAAATGATGTTTTCCAATACGTTTTCCTGTTCATCTCTACTTCTTTCAATCCACGTTTCCGTATTGGTGCCTATTGTTTTCTTCTACCTTTCCTAGTTTCCCTCCATCCTATTCCGCCCCCCCCCCCCCCACACACACACACAAAACACACACACACACCTTCCTCTCCCCCCCCCCCCCCTCCCATAAGTTGTTTGCCGGTTTTTTTTCTTGTCACCAAAATTTCATCTGCTTAAAAAAACACTTGTCCTACGTGTACCTGTCTTTTCGTTTTATCATTATTTCTTCCTTCCTTTCCACACTGTGTTCTACTCTTCCTACTTTCCGTTTCCTATGTTTCATGCCGTTTTTCTTTCATTTTTTGACTGTATTCTGCTACACTTTCCTACATTTACCCACCGTCTTTTTACCTTTTCTACTGTTCCCTGCATTTCCTACTGCTTCCTACATTTCCTACTGTTCCCTACATTTCCTACTGTTCCCTACATTTCCTACTGTTCCCTACATTTCCTACTGCTTCCTACATTTCCTACTGTTCCCTACATTTCCTACTGCTTCCTACATTTCCTACTGTTTCCCTACATTTCCTACTGCTTCCTACATTTCCTACTGTTCCCTACATTTCCTACTGCTTCCTACATTTCCTACTGTTCCCTACATTTCCTACTGCTCCCTACATTTCCTACTGTTCCCTACATTTCCTACTGTTCCCTACATTTCCTACTGTTCCCTACATTTCCTACTGCTTTCCTACATTTCCTACTGTTCCCTACATTTCCTACTGCTTCCTACATTTCCTACTGTTCCCTACATTTCCTACTGCTTCCTACATTTCCTACTGTTCCCTACATTTCCTACTGTACTGTCCCTACATTTCCTACTGTTCCCTACATTTCCTACTGTTCCCTACATTTCCTACTGTTCCCTACATTTCCTATTGTTCCCTACATTTCCTACTGTACTGTTCCCTACATTTCCTACTGTTCCCTACATTTCCTACTGTTCCCTACATTTCCTACTGTTTCCCTACATTTCCTACTGTTCTCTACATTTCCTACTGTACTGTTCCCTACATTGTCCTACTGTTTCCTACATTTCCTACTGTTTCCTACATTTCCTACTGTTTCCTACATTTTCTACTGTTTCCTTCAATTTCCTACTGTTTCCTACATTTTCTACTGTTTCCTATATTTTCTACTGTTTCCTACATTGTCCTACTGTTTCCTACAATTTCTACTGTTTCCTACATTTCCTACTGTTTCCTACATTTTCTGCTGTTTCCTACATTGTCCTACTGTTTCCTACATTTCCTACTGTTTCCTACATTCCTACTGTTCCTTACATTGTCCTACTGTTCCCTACATTGTCCTACTGTTCCCTACATATTCTACTGTTCCCTATATTTCCTACTGTTTCCTACATTTCCTACTTTTCCCTACATTTCTCCTTTGTTTCCTACATTGACCTACTGTTTCCTACATTGTCCTACTATTTCCTACATTGTCCTATTGTTTTCTACATTGTCCTACTGTTTTCCTACATTGTCCTATTGTTTCCTACATTGACCTATTGTTTCCTACATTGTCCTATGGTTTTCTATATTTTCCTACGCTTTCCTACATTTCCTACTGTTTCCTACATTCCCTATTGTTTTCCTACATTGTCCCTACTGTTTCTACATTGTTCTACTGTTTCCTACAATTCCTACTGTTTCATACATTGTCCTATTTGTTTCCTACATTGTCATACTGTTTCCTGCATATTCTACTGTTTCCTACATTGTCCTACTGTTCCCTACATTGTCCTACTGTTTCCTACATTTCCTTCTGTTTCCTACATTGTCCTACTGTTTCCTCTATCTTCCTACTGTTTCCTACATTGTCCTACTGTTTTCTACATTGTCCTACTGTTTCCTACATTGTCCTACTATTTCCTACCTTACTAAGTGTTTCCTAAATTTCCTACTGTTTCCTACATTTCCTGCTGTTTCCTACATGTCCTACTGTTCCCTACATTGTCCTACTGTTTCCTACATTGTCCAACGGTTTTTCCATATATTCCTACGCTTTCCTACATTTTCTACTGTTTCCTACATTGTCCTACTGTTTCCTACATTTTCCAATTGTTTTCTATATTTTCCTACGCTTTCCTACATTGCTCTACTGTTTCCTACATTGTCCTACTGTACCCTACATTGTCCTACTGTTTTCCTACATTTTCCAATTGTTTTCTATATTTTCCTACGCTTTCCTACATTGCTCTACTGTTTTCCTACATTGTCCTACTGTTTCCTACATTGTCCTACATTTCCTAGTGTTCTCTACATTTTTCTACTGTTTCCTTTATTTTCATACGGTTTCCTATATTTCCTTCTGGTTCCCCACATTTGTCTTTTGTTTCCCACATTTTCATGCTTTCTTTCCAATGCTTTCGTCCTGTTTTCTACATTTCTTGCTGTTTTCTACATGTCTTTACTATTTCCTTAATTTTCCTTTTCCTTTTTATCTTATCACTTCCTACAATTTCTAAATTGTTCTACATTTCCCTACTGTTTTCTTCATTATCATCTACTGCTTTAAGCATATTCCAGTGTTTCTGACAATTTCCTACTTTCCCAACATTTTCTTACCGTTTCCTACAATTCTTACTTTTCCAGCGTTTTTCTACGATGTCCAATATTTCTTACTGTTTCTAGATAGATCTACCGTTCCTACATTTTTTTTTCAGTCTCCTACTGTGCTTGCACTGTTTACAATTTTCCTACATTTTTCTTACAATTCTCATAATTTTCCATATGTTCCTGCATTTTCGTACAATTCTCATAATTTTCCATAATTATTTTCCCTGCAG
>JADBJO010011931.1:55000-61433 GCA_016801955.1 Conus betulinus
ACAACAAACTGTTTTTACCACTTCTCTCCCTGGCCCTAAACACTACAGACAGACAACAACAAACCTGTTTTTTACCACTTCTCCCCCTGGCCCTAGACACTACAGGCAGACAACAACAAACCTGTTACCACTTCTCTCCCCTGGCCCTAAACACTACAGGCAGACAACAACAAACTGTTACCACTTCTCTCCCCTGGCCCTAAACACTACAGACAGACCACAACAAACCTGTTACCACTTCTCCCCCTGGCCCTAAAAACACTACAGACAGACAACAACAAACCTGTTTTTACCACTTCTCCCCCTGGCCCTAAAACACTACAGACAGACCACAACAAACCTGTTACCACTTCTCCCCCTGGCCCTAAACACTAAAGACAGACCACAACAAACCTGCTTTTTTACCACTTCTCCCCTGGCCCTAAACACTACAGACAGACAACAACAAACCTGTTACCACTTCTCCCCTGGCCCTAAACACTACAGACAGACCACAACAAACCTGTTTTTTTTACCACTTCTCCCCCTGGCCCTAAACACTACAGACAGACCACAACAAACCTGTTACCACTTCTCCCCCTGGCCCTAAAAACACTACAGACAGACAACATCAACCTGTTTTTACCACTTCTCCCCCTCCCCCCTAAACACTACAGACAGACAACATCAAACCTGTTTTTACCACTTCTCCCCCTGGCCCTAAACACTACAGACAGACCACAACAAACCTGTTTTTAACCACTTCTCCCCCTGGCCCTAAACACTACAGGCAGACAACAACAAACCTGTTACCACTTCTCCCCCTGGCCCTAAACACTACAGGCAGACAACAACAAACCTGTTTTTACCACTTCTCCCCCTGGCCCTAAACACTACAGACCACAACAAACCTGTTTTTACCACTTCTCCCCCTGGCCCCTAAACACTACAGGCCACAACAAACCTGTTACCACTTCTCCCCCTGGCCCTAAACACTACAGGCAGACAACCAACCTGTTTTACCACTTCTACCCCTGGCCCTAAACACAACAGACCACACACAAACCTGTTACCACTTCTCCCCCCTGGCCCTAAACACTACAGACCACAACAACCTGTTACCACTTCTCCCCCTGGCCCTAAACACTACAGACCACAACAAACCTGTTTTACCACTTCTCCTCCTGGCCCTAAACACTACAGGCCACAACAAACCTGTTACCCCTTCTCCCCCTGGCCCTAAATACTACAGACAGACAACAAACAAACTGTTTTTACCACTTCTCCCCCTGGCCCTAAACACTACAGACAGTCAACAACAAACCTGTTACCACTTCTCCCCCTGGCCCTAAACACTACAGACAGACAACAAACCTGTTACCACTTCTCCCCCTGGCCCTAAACACTAGACAGACAGACCACAACAAACCTGTTTTTACCACTTCTCCCCCCCTGGCCTAAACACTACAGACAGACAACATCAACCTGTTACCCACTCTCCCCTGGCCCTAAACACTACAGACAGACAACAAACCTGTTGTTTTTTTACCACTTCTCCCCCTGGCCCTAAACACTACAGGCCACAACAAACCTGTTACCCCTTCTCCCCCTGGCCCTAAACACTACAGGCAGACAACAACAAACCTGTTTTTACCACTTCTCCCCCTGGCCCTAAACACTACAGACAGACAACAACAAACCTGTTTTTACCACTTCTCCCCCTGGCCCTAAACACTACAGACAGACAACAACAAACCTGTTACCACTTCTCCCCCTGGCCCTAAACACTACAGACAGACAACATCAAACCTGTTTTTACCACTTCTCCCCCTGGCCCTAAACACTACAGGCAGACAACAACAAACCTGTTTTTTACCACTTCTCCCCCTGGCCCTAAACACTACAGGCAGACAACAACAAACCTGTTTTTACCACTTCTCCCCCTGGCCCTAAACACTACAGACAGACCACAACAAACCTGTTTTTACCACTTCTCCCCCTGGCCCTAAACACTACAGGCAGACCACAACAAACCTGTTTTTACACTTCTTCTCCCCCTGGCCCTAAACACTACAGGCAGACAACAACAAACCTGTTTTACCACTTCACTCCCTGGCCCTAAACACTACAGACAGACAACAACAAACCTGTTTTTACCACTTCTCCACCTGGCCCTAAACACTACAGACAGACCACAACAAACCTGTTACCACTTCTCCCCCTGGCCCTAAACACTACAGACAGACAAACAACAAACCTGTTACCACTTCTCCCCCTGGCCCTAAACACTACAGGCAGACAACAACAAACCTGTTACCACTTCTCCCCCTGGCCCTAAACACTACAGACAGACAACAACAAACCTGTTACCACTTCTCCCCCTGGCCCTAAACACTACATACAGACAACAACAAGCCTGTTACCACTTCTCCCCCTGGCCCTAAACACTACAGACAGACACAACAACCTGTTACCACTTCTCCCCCTGGCCCTAAACACTACAGACAGACCACAACAAACCTGTTACCACTTCTCCCCCTGGCCCTAAACACTACAGACAGACCACAACAAACCTGTTACCACTTCTCCCCCTGGCCCTAAACACTACAGACAGACAACAACAAACCTGTTTTACCACTTCTTCTCCCCCTGGCCCTAAACACTACAGACAACAACAAACCTGTTACCACTTCTCCCCCTGGCCCTAAACACTACAGACCACAACAAACCTGTTTTTACCACTTCTCCCCCTGGCCCCTAAACACTACAGACAGACCACAACAAACCTGTTTTACCACTTCTCCCCCTGGCCCTAAACACTACAGACAGACCACAACAAACCTGTTTTTTACCACTTCTCCCCCTGGCCCTAAACACTACAGACCACAACAAACCTGTTTTTTACCACTTCTCCCCCTGGCCCTAAACACTACAGACCACAACAAAAACCTGTTTTTACCACTTCTCCCCCTGGCCCTAAACACTACAGACAGACCACAACAAACCTGTTACCCCCCTTCTCCCCCTGGCCCTAAACCATGTCACCCGACGCACCGTGCTTTATCCTCGGAGATTTTAATGACTGTGACCTCAATTCAAGCCTGCCTTCTTTTAAACAGTATGTGTCATGTTTTACAAGAAAGGATAAAATACTTGATTTATGCTACTGTAATATACCATCTGCATACAAGTGTGTTCAGCTCCCCCCTGTTGGTCAGTCTGATCACAATGCCATTCATCTCTTGCCAGCTTACAGACCAAAGTGAAAACACAAAACACAACCTATCACTAAAAAGCAAGTGCAGTGTTGGACACAAGAAAGTGTTGATGAATTACAGGCTTGTTTTGAATGTACAGATTGGAATTTGTTTTTGAATTCTAGTTTTGACATTAACGAAGCCACCGATGTTATTTCCAGCTACATTTCTTTTCTGTGAACACATGATTGTACCTACTAAAACTATCAAAATATTTCCCAACAACAAACCTTGGGTTACAAAATCTCTGAAAATAACTCTAAATGAGAAAAAAAGAGCTTTTCAATCAGGCAATAAATGCGATCGTAAGGTTGTACAAAAGAAACTGCAAACGGAGATTGAAGAATCAAAGAGAGCTTACAAGAGAAAAGTTGAAAACATGTTCCAGAATGGAAATATGCGAGATGCATGGAAAGGAATAAAGGTTTTATCAGGTTCAGGTAAATGTTCAAACCAAAATATTAGTAACAAAAAAACAGCAAAAGAACAGAAGCAATTTGCAGAAAAGCTGACGATTTTTACTGTAGATTTGATGATAAAGATTTTAGTAAAGAATTAAAGGAAGTGAAGGAAGAACTCCAAAGCAATGTTAAAAACGATGTTGATGGAAGTGATTCTGTTGTGATTGAGGAAAATGATGTTCAGTTGTTTTTCAAACGTTTAAATGTGAGAAAGGCAATGGGCCCTGATAATATCTGTGGAAAATTGTTGAAGGTGTGTGCTTCTCAGCTCTCCTATGTTTACAGTCGTTTGTTTACCTGGTCACTTAGAGAATGTATAATTCCTGTTTTATGGAAAAATGCCACTGTATGTCCTGTTCCCAAAAAACGCAACCCAAGCTGTTTAAATGATTACCGACCAGTTGCCCTCACATCTGTTGCAATGAAATGTCTTGAAAGAATTGTCCTCAGTTATGTTTTAAAAGATACTACTACACAGTACCAAGACCCGTTTCAGTTCGCATACCAACAGAACAGATCAACAGATGATGCCACACTCACACTTCTCCATCATGCTTTTTCACACCTCGAAAAACCTGCCTCCTTTGTACGCATTCTCTTTATTGATTTCTCATCAGCATTCAACACCATACAACCACATCTGATGGCAAAGAAAACTCATAACATAAATGTGGTAACAAGCTCATTCTTTGGATAATTGATTTTCTTACACAGAGGACACAGTCTGTTCGATATCAAAGTGTTGTTTCGTCTTCCAGAGTCATTTCAACTGGCGCACCCCCAGGGTACTGTTTTATCACCAGTGCTTTTTACTCTGTACACAAATGATTGTTCAGGAAGTGATTCAAACTTTGTACATTAAATATTCAGATGACTCAGCACTTGTAGATCTTTCCAACTCTGATTCTGTTTACTTCAAGGAGGTTCAAAGATTTGTTGACTGGTGCGATCATAACTATCTTGATCTGAATGTAACAAAAACGAAAGAAATGTTGATTGATTTTAGAAAGAATCCAAAAGCTGTACCACCACTTTTTATCAAAGGTGCTGAAGTAGAACGTGTTGAATCATACAATATTTAGGAACTTTTATAGATAATAAGCTGAATTTTAAATCCCATGTTGAGTATGTCCACAAAAAAATGTCAAACCAGATTATATTGTCTTCGCAAGCTGCGATCATTTCATGTGAATACTGACATTCTTTCGGACATTTTATTCATGCTTCTTGGAATCTGTTCTAACTTTCTCATTTATGTGTTGGTATGGTGGGTTGACTGTGAAGAGCAGAAATGTGCTTGAGAAAGTGGTGAACGTGGGAGGAAAAATCGTTGGTGAGAGACAAAAAAGTCTGAGTGAGCTATATAGGTGCCGTGTTAGTTGTAAAGCGAAGAAGATTACGTGTGACAAATGTATGTCATATGTGAGAAAATGGGTAATGTGGCTAAATTATTGTTTATTTGCTGTGAATGTGTGTGACCACAAATTAATTTCTCAAATTGAGATAATAAAGTTTACTTGACTTGACTTGACTTGACTTGACCACTTCTCCCCCTGGCCCTAAACACTACAGACAGACCACAACAAACCTGTTACCACTTCTCCCCCTGGCCCTAAACACTACAGACAGACCACAACAAACTGTTACCACTTCTCCCCCTGGCCCTAACACTACAGACAACAATAAACCTTTTTTTTTTACCACTTCTCCCCCTGGCCCTAAACACTACAGGCAGACAACAAACCTGTTACCACTTCTCCCCCTGGCCCTAAACACTACAGACAGACAACATCAAACCTGTTTTTACCCATCCTGCACAGGAGACAGAGACAGCAGGTTTGAAAGAATATGATGGGGGGGGGGGGGGGGGAGTTTTTCCTATTTTTCGTCTTTCTTTCTTTGGAAAATTTCTTGTTTTTTTTTTTCTTTTTTCTTTTTTTTTTTTTTTTTTTTTTTTTTTTTGGTAACTGGTCTGTCACCATCCGTCGTGTCATCCGTCATGTAATCCGTCGTGTCATCCGTCATGTCATCCGTCATGTCATCGTCTGCTCGGTCCGCTCCACGATACCGGCGATGTGACGTCAAACACAAAACTGTTCCTGCACTGGGAATCCCGTTTCTTTTTTTTTTTTTTTTTTTTTTTTTTCTTTCTTTTTTTTTTTTCTTGAGGGGAGGGGCCATTGTGTTACCGCGAGGCTGAGTCCCTGGAATGCAAATTTATGAGCAAGAGAAAAAGAAAAAAACAGCCAAAAAAGAAGAAAAAAAAACTTCCAACACACACACAACACACACACACACACAACACACACACTCACACACACACACACACACGCACACACACACACACACGCACGCACACACACACACAGATCTACACGCACAACAAAAACTCACCGACTCCCCCAGCTCTTGTCCTCCACAGCGAATCACTGGCTCCTTTCTACGCTGCCTCCGTGTGTTTGTCTGTCCGTGCTATTCCCTAGGGCTCTTTCTCTCTCTCTCTCTCTCTCCTCTCTCTCTCTCTCTCTCTCTCTCTCTCTCTCTCTCTCTCTCTCTCTTCTGTTTCTCTAGTCTGCCTCACTTCTTCCCAGCGCGGGCCTTCCAGTGTCTACTCCCCGCTGCTCGTCCTCTTCTTTGTGTGTCTGTGACCAGCCCCTGGGCTCAGCTGAGCTAGCTAGAGAGGAAGGTCTCTCTATCGCTCCCCTTCAATCCTCCTTCCTTGAAATGTAATGTTAA
>JADBJO010011932.1:0-2500 GCA_016801955.1 Conus betulinus
GACATCCGGATTTGCCTTTCACTGATGAGATGTTGCTATTAATGCTTTATAGAGAAAAGATCGGTACACGGAGCATTTTCACACGAAATCTGAATGTATCTATTGTGAGCGCTGGGTAAATGATGGATCGATTGATTGATTTCGGTGTGAATAGTGCGTTTTTCTGTCTGGGGGCTGTATCCATCCATGTTTTTGGGCCATAACTAGGTCGCTCGCTCAGCGCACGTTTTCATCACGCCACGTCTATTACTGTTATTCTTCGTCCTCCGATATCATCATTATTATCAAAGTATTTATTTAGCGCCTGTCCATGATTAGAGACCAAGTTATAAGCCCTTTACAATCCATGTTTTCGTTCTACACAAGACACTGCCTACCTGGGTAGAAACAGCTGAACAGCTGCCTGCCGGCGCTACATTCATTCCCCCCCACCCCCACCCCCTACGCACACACACACCGTTGCGGAAGCTGAGTGACATTTCCTGGCGGAAAATACTAGGTTCAATCTCAAATATTTGACGCATTGTTACTTAGTTGCAAAGTGATGCGACTGCAGGCGGAAATCTGAACAAATCTTAAAAAGTGTTTATGATAACTCTGCCAAGCGACGTGGACAAACGAATCACAAGACAAAATACGACGCGTTTCGACTTCGTTCAACGCCCATCTTACTTCGAATTTTTACAAAAGTAAGCGATTGCTCGTTCTTCTTTTTCGTAGTCCTGAGTGTTGTTTATATTGCCAGAAGAAGACCTAAGAGGTCGAAACGCGACGTGTTTTGTCCTGTGATTCGTTTGTCCGCGTTGTTTAGCGGACTTATTATAAGCATTGTTATTTCGTCATGTGGTTTTTCAAGGGCCCTTCAATCCCGGTCTGGAAGGGGGAAAAAATTCCCGTTGTGTTTCAGCATGCTTTTAAATAATGTATTTACTGTAAATAGCTCAGGACTGTTTACGTACAGTCGGGCTGTATTGGCGTTATCCAACTCATTTACAAACAAAATAGGGATGAAAGCGGCCCTAGCAATTATCATGGTATAACTATCCTTTAGTGTTTTGCCAAGTTGTTCACAAGTGTCCTCAATAATTTAATAATTAAATTCTTTCATGAAAATACCACCATTGGCCCTGAACAGCTTGGGTTCAGAGCAAAATCACTCAAATGTGGACCACATTTTTACGTTCATTTGTGCTGTGACTTTTTCTCTCATAACAAAATGAAGGCCGTTATCTGTTTATAGATGATGAGAAAAATTTTTGCTAAAGTTGATAGAAACTTTTAGTGGCAAAAAGCATTTAAACAGTGATATTCATTGAAAGTTGTCAAAAAAGCGTTGGAGACGTACGCTCATGCTAAGTCATATGTGAAAGTTGGTAATATTTCCGATGTTTCGCTGGAGTCTACCAAGGCGAGAACTTTTCTATAACACTATTTGCAGAATACTCAAAGGATTTATACACATTCAGTTCTGAACAAATGACTGGCATGATCTTCCTAGGATTAATATATGGAGACCCTTGTGATAACATCAAAGAAAGTATTATACTGAAAGTGGCTGGGGTTTTTTTTTAATTGTTTTATGCAGATGACACTAACATCAACAAAAGTATAATGCTAAAAATGTTTTTCCTGTTGTATACAGATGACACTGATTTGTGCTGAAAGTGCAGAGAGCAATGTCCCACTACTGTGTTTCATGAAAGCTAAACCAAAGTTGTCATTCTTTTAGCTATACTGGTCAAAATGTGGAAGTTGTTTCCAATTTTCAATATCTAGGTATTTACTTTAATTACAATAACAAGTTCAACGTTTGCCCAGAAATATGTGTATGATAAGACTTCACGAGCTATGTTTGTACTTATGAGAAAATGTTGGAAACTCATGTTGCCACTGGATACTGAGACAGAATTGTTTGACAGTGAAACTGTATTCTTGTATGGTTGTGAAGTATAGTGTCCTAATATGACGAACCTAGTCAGTAAACTCCGGCTCCGTTTGTGCAAAGTAATTTAAAGTTGAATAAGTCATCCTCAACGCATACGGTTATAGTGAATGCGCTAGTTTTCCACTTGAAGCGTATGCAGAAGGTAGAATGCTTGCATACTGGTTTAAGCTGTAAAGTGCTATGTACTATTCATGTGCAACTTAAATTGCAGTGGAGATTACCAGTCCACTTACCTGTGTACGATAGAAAAACTATTGACTGACTCAGAGCTCTCAGGAAATTGCCACAATAAAATAAACTGTCTTTTTTTATTTAGAGAAAAGTTGTTAAAATGAAAATATCGCGCTGTTTGAAAGACCAACATGTCCAACAATGAATAAGTGACATTTACACCAGTAAATTATACTATAATTCTTGACTTTTTTTCAGGAGTGTCTTCCACCCAGAAGGCTATCTGCTTGTTTGTAATACCGTTAAAGTCATTATGGGCATTTTTTGCATTTCAAAACATTGAATCAAACATTACCGATTCAAAGAGGCCGATTTCGTAACAAA
>JADBJO010011932.1:7500-12500 GCA_016801955.1 Conus betulinus
CAACACAAGTTTAAAATGAATAGACCACCTCTCTCCCTCTCAGACACATACACTGGCGCGCGTGCACGCGTGCGAAGCTTCAACGTCACGCATAATTATTTAAAAACAAAATATGCAACAGACAAGTCACTTTTCGACAGATGTCCCTTTTCTTTTTCAAACGTTTTAAAAACGAGTCATAACGACCGCAAAAAGCAGTACTCCTTAGGTCACAGTCAACGTGATTTTTTTTTTTGTTTCTATGCTGACTGTGACCTGGGGAGTGTTGTTTAGTTACTTTCATGCTGACTGTAATCTGGGGAGTGTTGTTTTGTTACTTTCATGCAGACTGTGACCTGGGGAGTGTTGTTTTGTTACTTTCATGCTGACTGTAACCTGGGGAGTGTTGTTTTGTTACTTTCATGTTGGCTTATCTGGGGAGTGTTATTTTGTTACTTTCATGCTGACTGACCTGGGGAGTGTTTTGCTATTTTCGTGATGACTGCAAACTGGGGGAGTGTTGTTTTGTTACTTTCATGCTGACTGTGATCCAGTGAGGCCGAGGGTTGTTTTCTTACTTTCATGCTGGCTGTAATCTGGGGTGGGGGGTGGGGGGTGGGGTGTGTTACTTTTATGCTGACTGTGATCCAGGGAGTGTTGTTTTGTTACTGTTTCATGCTGACTGTGACCTGGGGAGTGTTGTTTTTGTTACTTTCATGCTGACTGTGGGGGGGGGGGGGGGGGGGGGGGGGGGGGTGGGGTTTTGTTACTTTTCATGCTGACTGTGACCTGGGGAGTGTTGTTTTGTTACTTTCATGTTGGCTGTGACCTGGGGAGTGTTGTTTTTGTTGCTTTCATGCTGAATGTGACCTGGGGAGTGTTGTTGTTTTGTTACTTTTCATGCTGTGTCTAACTTAGGGAGTGCGCTGTTTTGTCATTTTCATGCTGATTGCGATCTGCCGATTGTTGTTTTATCTTTTTCAAGCTGACTGTGATCTAGGCAGTGTTGTTCTGTAATTTTGTATGCTAACTGTAATCAGGGGAGTGCTGTTTTGTCATTTCCACGCTAGCGTGTAATCTGGGGAGTGTTAGTTTGTAATTTTCATTCTGACTGTGCTCTAGGCAGTGTTGATTTGTAATTGTCAAGCTGCCTGGGGAGCTGGGGGGGGGGGGGGGGGGGGTATCATTTTTCATACTCTTTGTGATCTAGACAGTGTTGTTTGGTTATTTTCTGTCTGACAGTGATCTGGGTGTGTTTGTTTGATGTCTGATTTATGTTTGTTGTTTTACAACGCCAGAAGAAGAAGACACTTTGTCGAAGATATACTTGTCTGTTTCGTATGTTGTAATGAAGTGATGTACTTATATGTTTCGTATGTTGTAAGTAAGTAATGAACTTGTGTGCCTCGTATGTTGTTATTAGTTAATGTACTTGGCTGTTTTGTATGTTGTTGTTCAAAATAACCGTTACTGTAAACATTCTTTTAGTGAGTGAGTGAGTGTGAGTGAGGGTGTGTGTGTGTGTGTGTGTGTGTGTGTGGTGTGTGTGTGTGTGTGCGTGCGTGCGTGTGCGTGCGTGCGTGTGTGTTGTGCGTGTGTGTGCGCGTGCGTCGGTGTGCACGCGTGTGTGTGGGGTGTGTGGGGGGGGGGGGGGGGGGGGGGGGGGGGGCTTATACTGTGACGTTGAAGTCAAACCGCAAAAGATACATGTCCACTGCGGCATTTCGATAGGAAAAATGCCGCTTGGCTCATCTCCAAGTCTGCCGGTCACCGGATGTTTTCGAATGTCCATAAACTCATGGAATGCTCACATTGATTACATAACGATGAGCGTTGATGTTTGATCTTCCATGATGATCATATTAAGAACGGAAAAAAAAAAAAAAAGAAAAAAAAAAAAAAATAAATAAATAAATGAATAAGTAACAGCTTGAAAATGATAAGTACGATATCAAAGAAAATGGGCAAGACAGCAGGGGGTGGGGGGGGTGGGGGGGGGGGGGGAAAGGAACGAGGTATCTATGACTTTGCTGTCCGTTCGTTTGGCATGTGTTTGTGTGTTTGTTCTTTCTTCTATGCATGTTTTTCTTTTGTTTGTTTGTTTGCTTTGTTTGTTTGTTTTGTTTTTGTTGACGTACCTTCTGTCGTCTTATCCTTATTTAGATCTATCCTCTTCTACAGAACTTTTTGCCCAAGTGGGGAAAGTGTTCAGGAACGTCAAATCCTCGAGCGGATGGGCGAACAGGGAGAGACAGTAGAGACAGCGACGGACACAAACAGACAAGACAAACGTGCGCGCACGCGCGCGTGCGCACACACACACACACGCAGCCAGGCGCGCGTGCGCACACACAGCTACGCACACACACACACACACAACACACACACACACACACACACACACACACACGCTTTAATACACAGGAGAGAGAGAGGGAGGGGGTTTTTCTTTTGTTTGTTGTTGTGTTGTGTTGTTATTGTTGTTGTTGTTGTAGTTGGTTTTACCCGGCAGTGGCGAAGCGTCTTTCGAACCATAAAGAACTGGATATCTTTTAGCAACGAGAGTACGGTTTTTTTAAAGTAGAGGTTGAAGTTTCTCTCTCTATCTCTCTCTTCTCCTTCTCTATACTCTCCTCTACTCTCTCTCTCTCTCTCTCCTCTCTCTCTCTCTCATACACACACACACGCACACACGCAAACACACACAACACACACACACACACACACAACACACACACACCAACCACACACAAAACACACACACGCACGCACGCACGCAAACATTTACACACACACACACACAAAAACACACAGACGCACACACAACACACACACACGTCGCGCGCCCGCGCAGACAAGCGCTGGCGCGCGCGCAAGCACAATCACACAAGACAGCAGAAAGAGGGAGTTTATTTTTTCTGTTTGTTGTTGTTGTTGTTGTTTTACCCGGCCAATTCCTAAGCATTTTGACGAACCAAAAGAAATGAATATCTTTTAGCAACGAGATGGAGTGCGCAGTTTTTTAAACTAGAGGTTGAAGCTTCTCTCTCTCTCTCTCTCTCTCTCTCTCTCTCTTTTTCTCTCTCATCATCTCTCTCTCTCTCTCTTCTCTCATCTCTCATTAACACACACACACAAACACAACACGCGCCGAGTGTCGTACACCAACACGCACAACACACACACGCGCGCGCGCGGGCGCCAACGCCGCGACACACAACACACAACACACACACACACAACCACACACGTACGGCAACACACGCCTCGCGCACGCACGCACGCACGCACACAACATTACACACACACACACAACACACAACACACACACCACACACAACACACACACCACACACACACACACACACAGGGAGGGAGGGAGGGAGGGAGGGAAAGGGAGGAGACAGACAGACAGAGAAGTGCGCATGTGTGTTTGTGAGTGGTGTGTGTGCGGCAGTGTGTGTGGTGTTGTGCGCGCGCATGCGCCCCGCGCGGCGCACGTGCCTGATTGCTGTGCAGTTGTGCGCGCAAGTGTGGTGTGTGGTGTGTGTGTGTGTGCCGCGCGCATGATGCGCGCGCGCGGCGCGCGAGTGGGCTGCGTGCGTGGGTTTGTGATTTTTGCTCGCATGTGCAGGCCTGCATTCTAGGATGTTTGAGCATTAACAGGAAGAAGCGCAGTCAGCCATCATGAATGCAGGGAAATATCCGTACGTCCAGCGCTGCCATTACTGCATGCGCGAGGGTAGATAGAGTCACCTCTAGAATCAACCTGTCATTAACGTACGTGGATTTAACAAAGCATGTAGCCGCGACACGCTATCAAAAAGAAAAATTAATGATTACTGTCTGTGCGTAGTTGTCTGTGAGCTTATTGACTGTTTGTACATCTCTCTCTCTCTCTCTCTACTCTCTCTCTCTCTCTCTCTCTCTCTCCTCTCTCTCTCTCTCTCTCGCATTACGTATGCATGTCTGCCTGTCTGTCCTCTGTCTGGTTTGTTCGATGGTCGTCTGTCTGTCTGTCCGTTCTGTCTGTCCGTCTGTTAGGCCTGTCTGTCTCTGTCTTCTGTTCTCTGTCTCTGTCTCTGTCTGTCTGTCTGTCTGTCTCTCCTCTATCTATCTCTCTCTAGATCTCCCTCTAGCTATCTCTATATCGTCCGTCTGTGTGTGTGTGTGGTGTGGGAGTGTGTGTGTGTAGTGTGTGTGTGTGTGTTTTGTTATGTGAGTGTGGTGTCTGTCTGTCTGGGTGTCAGTCTGTCTCTGTTGCAGTCTCTGTCTCGCTGTCTCTCTCTCTCTAAGCTAATGTGTGTCTGGTCTAGCGTTCTCTCTTACTTGGTCTGTTTGACTCACTCTATATATCTCTCTCAGAATCTTTCTCTGTACTCTGTCTCAACAGTCTGTCGGGTCTGTCTGTTTCTCTCTCTCTCTCTCTCTCTCTCTCTCCCTCTCTACTCTCTCTCTCTCTCTCTCTCTCCTCTCTATCTCTCTCTCTCTCTCATAGATCGAACGCAAAGTAAGGCAAAATTTTTCCATCAAAATTTGATTCACGGCATACATATTTTTGAAACAAAAACAACACACACACCACACACACACACCACACCAAACACACCACACACACACACGCACGCCACACACACACACACACACAGCACAAAGCACAAACACGACAACACACACACACACACAACACACACACACACACGCAAGCCACCACACACACACACACATTACATGCACGCACTCCACCACTAGGCACGCAGCAGAACGCACATGCCCTTTGTTCCCTCGTACTCTCGCCCCTAGCGTCTCGGTGTTCTCTCTCTCTCTTTCTCCTTTCTCTTCTCTCTCTCTCTCTCTCTCTCTCTCTCTCTCTCACACACACACACACACACCACACACACAACACACCCACACACACACACACACCACACACCACACCACACACACATACACACTCACACACACACACACCACACACAGCACACACACACACACACACACACACACACACACCACACCCC
>JADBJO010011932.1:22500-27500 GCA_016801955.1 Conus betulinus
GTGACTAGTGTGCATTACTTTTTTTGCAAGGGAGGGTCAGATGCGTGGGAAATTCGCGCTTTTTTCTCGTTTCGGTTTTAAGAAACTAAGATTGCCCTCTCTCTCTCTCTCTCTCTCTCTCTCTCTCCTCTCTCTCTCTCTCTCTCTCTCTCCTCTCTCTCAAAGATATATTGTATTATTCATTGTGAATGTCTATGAATTTATTGTATATGTGCTGATTTGCAGTTCTGTGCGTCTTTTTTTTTCCTCATATATTGCAAATGTCTTTTCTTGCTGGAGGATTGGATAGAAAATCTCACTGACTTTGTGTTTATTCCCTTTCCTTCAACATTAAACCTCTCTCTCTCTCTCTCTCTCTCTCTCTCTCTGCTCTCTCTCACACACACACACACACACACACCACACACCACACACACACACACACACACACACACACACACACACACACACACACCACATACATACATACATTAGTACATGAAAGGTACTAATGTTGTATTTTCTTGGGTTCCATAGCACACCTTCGTTTTTAATGATCAAGCAGACAGAGCAGCAAAAAGGGGAGCAAAGAATATATTAGGTAGTATTAAGGTTGATTGTCCTTTGTCATACAAGGAAATTAGTCATATAATCGAGAGGGATTTCTTGAGTCAATACAGTTCCTCATCAAAAACTCGTCAGCAAACTCTGTCAAACTTTGTGTCGATTAGCCGACCGGTTTCAAGCCTGACTTTAGACTTTTATGTAATTCCCTACGAAACAAGTATTGCCAGACTGTTAAGTGTGTATGTCGTGGGGATCTTTCAGTTCAACATGTGATTTTTTGATTGTGAACTAACGAAACACTTTTTGAATGGTGTTATACCAAGTGCTGACACTGGGCATGTTAATGTGTTTGACTTTTAGATTCGTTGACAGTTGTTTCTCTTGTTAAATTAACGAATAACCTTTTGCAAAGTCCATTAAGGACATTTTATACTCATAATCGTAAGTTAGATTACTTTAGTTATTTTTCTCTAATTTTTCATAGTTACTGTCCTATAATTCATCTATCCTTTATTTCTGTTCTATGTAACCCACTTCGTCCTGTTCTCTTCTTTTATGATAATAGTCTAAAAATTGTAAACACTATGTTATTTAGACGTCTGCAATCACCTATATGCGTGACGAGACGTAAAACAGAATTCCTTTCTCACACACACACACACACACACACACACACACACACACACACACACACACACACACACACGCGATGGGAGATCAAATCATGAATTGTTAGCACAAACTTCCTCTACTATGTGTGTATGTGCGCGCATGCGTGTTCCAGTGCATGTAATATGTATTTCGACCAGGGGTTCCAGTTTAAAATGCGGCCAAAGGGAGAGCTTCTTCTTTTCTTCTCCCATTTCTTACCTTCTTCCTACATTAGTACAGTTTTCATCCTCCTTTTTTTCTTCCTATTTATTTATTCTCCTTCTCTTTCTTTCTTCTTCCTCTTCTTCCACTTCCACCTCTCCTCCTCCTTTTTTTACTTTTCTTTTTTTTTCAAATTTAGTTTTATTGCTTTTGCTGTCTTTTTCTTTTTATTCCTTTCCCCTTCCCCCCCCCTATCCCTCTCTCTCTCTCTCTCTCTCTCTCTCTCTCTCTCTCTCTCTCTCTCTCTCCAGGTCTGGTATCATGTCGGAATAAAATGTAACAAAAGTTTTTGTTGTTGTTGTTGTTTCTTTTTTTTTATGCGTGAAGACTTTCCGGATCAAAGACAGGCGAATGTGCCACAAAGGCTGGGAGACGGTGGACGGCAGTGACAAAAAAGAATTAAAACTTGCATTTGCAGCATCGAACAGACTGACCACAAAGATTATGAACTTTCTGGCGTTTTATTTCCAGAAGCCGAGAGCATTCCCGTCTCTCTGTCTACCTGTTTGTCTGTCTGTGTCTGTCTGCGTCTGTCTGTCTGTCTGTCTGTCTCTCTCGCTCTCTCTCTCTCTCTCTCTCTCTCTCTCTATCTCTCTCTCTCTGTGTGTGTGTGTGTGTGTGTGTGTGTGTGTGTGTGTGTGTGTGTGTGTGTGTGTGTGTGTGTGTGTGAATGCGCACAGGCTTTTCACTTTCCAGTTTGCTACAGCAACAGCAGCAGCTGCAGCAGCAGTAGCAGCAGGAAGGGAAAGAAGAGCAACAATAAAAATGATAATGACTATATCATTAAGATAATCACGATGATCAGGAGCGGTACTGATGAAGCTATGGTCATTATTATCATCGTTAACGTCCACTTCATCACCATCATCAGTCATGTTCTTGGCACGCAAAATGCGGATCAAAATACAAAACAACGTTTTCAGGTCTCGGAATTCGCCAGCGAGACTTCACTAAAAACCCATATCAAAGAGATGTTGATTTTCTTCACAACACGAACGGGGAATAGCCCGTCTGGCACCGTTCTAATGATACTGGAGACATTCATTGTTGATTGATTTTTTTTTTTTTTTTTTGGGTCAAGTTAACATTGTTTTCTTCACATTCTTCTCTTCTGTGTGATCGAAAAGTAAACGCAATACATGATGATATGGTAAACATCATCTTGGTCTCAACACAGAGTGACTGAGGGCGGAAAATGAAGCAAAATTTAGAAAGAGAGGGGGTTAGTTATCGCCAAGGACATAGACAAACCAAGTACAGGACAACACACAATGCATTTCGACCTCTTGGATCTTCTTCGGGCAAAAAAAATAAAATAACATATAGGACAGTGAAAACGAAGAACAAGAAACCGGCGGGGTGTGTGTGAAAAACAATGGGGTTTGTAGCTTGTTTCATAGAATGGTATGATATATTAGTGACGATAGTGATTAAGGTGGATTGATAACAGTGCTTAGTGGGGGCAAAAAAAACAAACAAAAAATTTTTTTTAATAATAAAAATAATGAAAACAAAATAAAATAAATGAATAAATAAATGATTCAACAAATGAAACAAAAAAATGAAAGTGAAATGATAAATAAATAAATAAGAGACTTTATGGGTGGTGATTGTGTAGTTATGTGTGGATAGTTGTATATGGGGGTGTGGCTGTCGCTAATAATGATTGGAAGGGAGTGAAAATGATCAATGACTGATAAGGTATCGTTGAGGGGGGGGGGGGGGGGGAGAAGAGAAAGGGGGGGGGGGGGGGGAAGAGGGCAATGGGGAGGGGGAGAGAGAGAGGGGGGGGGGGGGGAACTTATGTCTTTCCACCCACACATTCGTGTGTGTGTGGGGTGGGGGGGGGGGGGTGGGAAATTCATGCAAATAGTGTTGTTGAAAAAGTAAACAATACTGCGGGATGATGCTCATTGCAACAGGTGAAATAATATGTTGGCATTAATATGCTCGTGTTGGTTGAGAAGAGCTAGAAATGATCAATGAGAAACGGGGGTATCATGTGTTAGAACACAACACACACACACACACACACACACACCACACACACACACACACACACACACACACACACTCACACACACACACACACACACACACACACACACACACACACAGCGCACAAAAAGCGGGAGAAACATGTAAACGGTAGTTTGAGTGAATTGTGACCATAATGAGGCTAACTGTGGGAAGTGAAATAGTGTTGGTATTAGAAATATAGTATCATAATACTGGTTGGAAAGAAAATGACTGGAAATGATCAATGAGAAAAGTGTTGATATGCAAATACACACATCACACACACGTACATACACACACACACATACACACACACACGCACGCACGCACGCACACACATACACAAATACACAGACCAAAAAAAACGGTATCTTGGGTGTATCCACTAAAGAAGTGACAGATAGAGAGACAGATAGAGGGACAGACAGACCGAGAAGTTGGTTGATAGAATGCTAGATACAGAGAGAGAGAGAGAGAGAGAGAGAGAGAGAGAGAGAGAGAGATGGCTTGTTTCATGGAGAATGGAAGAGGGAAGACGTACGTGTGTGTGAGTGTGTGTGTGTGTGTGTTGTGTGTGTGTGTGTGTGTGGTGTGTGTGTGTGTGTGTGTGTGCGTGCTGTCTGTCTGTCTGTCGGGGGTCTGTAGGGGGGGGGGGGGGGGGGGGGGGGGGGGGGGGGGGGGGGGGGGGGGGGGGGGCGGGAGGGGGAGAAAGCTGGGGGGGGGGGGGGGGGGGGGGGGGGGGGGGGGGGGGGAGGGGGGGGGGGGGGGGGAAAAAAGGGGGAGGGAGCGTCAGGGGAGGGAGGGTGTGTGAAAACGTATTTGTGTTCTGAAATTCAATTCCTGACATCCTTTCCTCGACCGCGGGTAAGATGTTAAGCTTTGTATCCCCGCCCCCCCCCCCCCCCCCTCTCTCTCTCTCTCTCTCTCTCTCTCTCTCTGCCTTTCCTTTCTCCCTCTCCCCTTTCCCCTCCCCTTCCCCACGGTTTCGAATTGCTGTCTAGTAGTCGGAGATAGTGGACGGGGGAAGTGAGGGCGAGGGGGAAGGAAGGAGGGGGGTGGGGGCATTCCGTCATGGTCTGATCCATCTGTTCTGTACTGTTCTGTAGAATTGAAGTTTTATTTTACCACAGGGCATCTGTTTCTCTGCTTTCACTCTCCATCGCCAAGTGTCTGTTCTTTCGTCTGTGTTCTTAGTCTCCTTTTCAATTATCTATCTTCATACAAACACTTTTTCTTTCCACTCCCACACAAAAACAGTGTCGGCGTTATCTGGTATCTTCATGAATGAGTTGTTATCTTTTCAGTCTTAATATGGCCCACGACACTGAAAAAAAAGGTAGTATACCATAAAATCATACGTCGGTGTGCTTTATAGATTCTTTCCCCATTTCCATACACATTACTACAGACATAACTGGGTATCTTGTTCTGAGAACGTTTTTTCAAATAGATGTATCCAGCGATCTGATCACTAAACACACACACACACACACACACACACACACACACACACACACACACACACACACACACACACACACACACACACACACAAGCGTTTT
>JADBJO010011932.1:32500-57500 GCA_016801955.1 Conus betulinus
ACAACAACAACAACAACAACAAAGCAAACAACAAAGCAAGTCACCGCCACCACCATCACAACAACAACACAACAACAACAGCCACAGCATCAAGAGGGCAAGCTCCGGTTCCCTACACAATCTAAAAAGCCTGTGTTCTTCTATCACTCATAGAGCGGAGCGCACGCTCCACGCGACTTCGCCCGCCATTCCTCACAGGGCCTAGCTTTGTGAATCAGCAGAGCGTGTATGGCCGCAGCCCACTGCCCCACCCACTCCCACCCTGCCCCTCTCCATTCTTCGACTTCTTGGCCTGTTGGCCTGCTTGCCGTCCCCGTCCTTCCCCACCCCGTACACACACACACACAGAGAGAGAGAGAGAGAGAGAGAGAGAGAGAGAGAGAGAGAGAGAGAGAGAGAGAGAGAGATTACCGACGCCTTGCGCAAGTCTGGCTTTTCCCTACAGTGCATGACTAAGCAGCAGAGAATAGAGGTTAGGACAGCTGCAAGGTTCCCTCCCTCACCACCACCACCACCACCATCAGCAGCAACAACAACAGCACTGTCGCAGCTGCCGCCCGTCATAATCACATGCTCTCCCATCTCAGTCCCGCTCTCATATTCAATTTCTGTACACTATTGCCCGATCCCCCTATTCTCCCCCCTGTATACTAACTCTCTCTCTCTCTCTCTCTCTCTCTCTCTCTCTCTCTCTCTCTCTCACACACACACACACACACACACACACACACACACACACACACACACAGAGAGAGAGAGAGAGGAGGAGAGAGAGAGAGAGAGAGAGAGAGAGAGAGAGAGAGCTCAACGGGCAGGAAACACAAAAAAGCTGTAGGTTGTAATATTTATGAGGAAGGTTTAGATGAAGAAAATGACCCGACAGTGAAGAGATATGAATGGTAGGATGTATAAAGAAGGGGATGGAGAAGTGGGGGAGGTTTTGTTTTCTTACAGTACGAAGAGATAGAACAAAAAAGAACAGAACAGAAAAATATGCAAAACTGTTCCTTTTATTTACCCGAGCCAAGCAAAAGCCATTGACATACTCAAGATTGATTATTAAGGGACGCAACATCGTGTGTGCCAACTTGGTTAACCGCGTTTATTAAGGACGCAACATCATCGTGTGTGCCAATTTGGGTTAACCGCGAAGCGGTCGACTTTGGAAAAACTGCCAAAGGTGGAGAGCGTATATGTGCTAGCATCTCTCTCTCTCTCTCTCTCTCTCTCTCTCTCTCTCTCTCTCTCTCTCTCTCTCTCTCTCTCTCTCTCCTTATCCTGCATGTAGACACATATTGATGACGAAGAACGCTTTCTGTTCCACTGTACTGCTTATAATGAAGTGCGGACAAATTGTTCATTTTTTCCCGTTAGATATAGCAAAAAGACAAAATGTCGCTGTCGTGTTATCATCAGATGATGAACTTGTAATTAAATCAGTTGCGAAATTCATCGCGGAAGCATTGAAAATTAGACAGATGAAGGATAATGGAATTTAAGATAATGCATTATAAAAGATATATGAAGAATAATATCATTCATCGCATGTGGAAGAGATCAGTAGGATACAATGTCATCATTTGATTGAGTGGATGGTAGAGTCAGTCTTAAGATTTTTTTTAAACCTTACTTGCATCACTCCCATGCGTGAGAACATAAGGATATGTTACGAATTTATTTGTTTTTGTTAACCTTTGATTTGATACACACTAGGAATGAATGTGTACTATTTGTTTGCAGGAAAGGAAGAGGGAAATGTTATTGTTGTGTTACCCCCTCCCTCCTTTGTCAAAAGACCTCTTTGGTAACGACAATAAAATATCAAAGTCTCTCTCTCTCTCTCTCTCTCTCTCTCTCTGTGTGTGTGTGTGTGTGTGTGTGTGTGTGTGTGGTGTGTGTGTGTGTGTGTGTGTGTGTGTGCGAGAGAGAGAGAGAGAGAGAGAGAGAGTGGTGTGTGTGTGTGTGTGTGTGAAGAGAGAGAGAGAGACAGAGAGAGAGACAGAGAGAGAAAGAAAGCAAGAGAAGAGAGAGAGAGAGAGAAGATGAGGAGAGAGAGGAGGGAGAAGAGAGAGAGAGAGAGCGAGAGTCTGAGAGAGAGAGAGAGGGAGAGAGAGTGTGCGCATGTGGGTGTATGTTTTTGTGTGTGTTTTTGTCTATGATGGGGCCGGGGGGGGGGGGGGGGGGGGGGGGGTGGGGGGGGGGTTTCTGAGGAGTGTTCTGTGTGTGTGTGTGTGTGTGTCACATTCAACAATTCAGAATGCATGTGAAAAGGAATTAGTACTTCAGGTGACCATACCCCCCCCCCCCCCCGCACCCCCCCCCCCCCCCGCACCCCACCCCCACCCCGCACCCCCCCCCCCCCCCCCCCCCCCCCCCCCCCCCCCCCGCACCCCCCCCGACCGCGGCGGGGGGAGTTGGTTGCCATTGTGTGTTTCTTAACGTTTAGGCCATATGACATCATCAGAGGATGTCTACAAAAGATTGGTTGGAGCTCTTAGGAGCAACAGGCTCTGAAAGAAATCACCCTTTTCCTACACCAGAAAACGGAGGTAGCGGTGAAAAACATGCTATTAGTCATAGTACAATGCCTTAAAAAAATCAAATACAAGTTGTCTTTAAGTGCGCGGATGCTTGCTCTACATGGGCATACCAAATCTGACGTGTCTGAAGCACTGTTGTAGTAATAGCATCCAAATAAACATGACACATGCGTTAATTTGTCAATGTTTTTCAACGCGTTTAGCGCACCAACTTATTGTTCTTTAAATTGGTTTTGAAATGGATACAGTTGCACAGAAACTCTTAACCTGTTTCAAAATGGTGTCCAGAAAATGGTTAAGTAGAGTTTTGGCTAATCTGCTTATAAACCATGACCAAGGGATCTGTCTCAACACAAAGCGAGTGATGACTGAGTGTCGCAGTATGCGCCTGCCCACCAGTAAGAAGATTGCATCTTTACACAGAACTGTTGACCGCAGATTCTTCAGTTTCAAACCCTTCCTCTTGAACAGCATCACAAAGGTTCACAAGTTCAAAGTCACCGTTCTCCTCCTCAGGAGTTGAATGGTCACAGAGGATATCAACAAGTATATCCTCCTGACACCAGTCGATCTCCAAACCACTGTCTGTTGTCTTCAAGCCTCTGCTGACGGCCCATCAATGGCTGGTTGAGCACAATGGACATGCTTCCAGACCTCCACCTTAGAACACAATATAAAAGGGTAAGGATTATAAAATCTCATAGCCGTTTTATGGCCTTGGCAATGACTAACTTAGGCTTCGGTCTCAGGACTCAATCCTATTATGTTCAAAATGTCATATTCAGGCTATTGTGTTAGCCCTGGTCAAGTCAAATAGCATTTGTTTAACTATAGTTATCAACAACAATACTCTCTCTGTCGGTTGCAGCTGACCATGGATAAAGTACATCCAACCTAAGATTTAGCTGTCTGACGTGGCTGTCTGCTCGGCCTAAGCAGTGTCACCTGTGGCTGTACAGTTTGATAGGAGAGTTTGATACGCTCTATCACAGCGGTCACATCTGCATGTTCACAATGGTTTGTTTCATGCATCCCCTTTCTGCATGTTTGCTTTTCTGCTGGAGCAGCTGTCAGTTTTTCTTCATTAATCTGCACAACAGCATGATACGTGATAGCATTCCTCCAGACCATATCAAACACTGCAAGACTGCCCTGCAACAACAATAACTATCATGTTAGAAACAGTAAGATAGAATACCTGGTAGTTGACTCGCTCTGTGTGTATCCGCATGGAAGACTGACAGGGAGATAGGAGGCTCAGGTCAGTGCCGTTGTAGCTGGCCAACACTACATGTCACCGACTGGTGTCAAACTTTTTTTTTTTCTGAGAAGGTCAAAGCGGACCTAGTTGATGTTCCTGCCTTTGGGTCTGCCATACAGACAACAGACATAGTGTTTAGAAGATAGTTCTGTGCTTCCCAGTGCCCGGAAGGCATCATGATGGAACGGGGTTCTTTGTAAACGCATTGAACGCCCTGACCTTCCCTTTGCTCACAAAAGAACTGGTGGAGTCACAGCCGGAAAAAGCATGTAGGCCAAGGAGTGCTCCACAGTATTCCTGTCCATACTTGGCAGCAAGGTCTGTGGTGGAAAGCAGCCTCCTGTGGTTTCCAGTGCCCAGTGTCCAAGTATACCTTTGTATGGAGCTGGGAACTGAAGCGTAGTAAGAGTAGAAAGACATCGGTGTCTGAAGAGCGCACAATTATGTCCTCGGAGTCAGAGGCATTCTTGTCCTGGTGAAGACAGTGAAGGATGATCCTCGTGTCCGCTTCTTCCTGGGTGGAAAACAGCTCTTGAACTGGTGGGGCTTCCACAGTCTTGCCATCCGTGGAGGAGAGCTTGAAGCACTGGGGCCCACATGTCACAAACAGCTCTCTGTTCAGGAGTGTGGCGGCATGGGAATCTTTTCTCCATTGAGAAAGCAGGCATTTGATGAGCTGGTTCTTCTTGTCACTATTTTCCATAAACCCTTTCCAGTCTCTGGGGACTTTAGTTTTGGGACCCTTCAGAAGGAATGCTTCACCTTCTCCCCGACGAGAATGTTCCATTGATTTGATGGAGTTGTGGTTGTACACATCTGCCACATAATCAGTCCTGTCTGTGGATGGCACATTTTCGGGATTATGTCTGCCAGGTCTCCAAATGTTGGGGGAAGAGAGGTAAGTGACTGCAGATGGAACATTGCGTCAATTATGTGATGGCATTTGCCCCGATCTGGTTACTCCTTCAACTCTGGCTCCTCCAAGAGATGCACGAGCTTTACTTTGTCTGTCTTTACAGGCAAACCATCAGGAGTTGCTATGGCCCGAGGCACTGGACTCAAAGGTAGCCCACGACCTTCTGCAAACTGATGTTATTTTCCTGCGAGATCATGAGAAGTCCATGCATGTCACTGCGCTGCCACTTTTCACCACTTTGTTCGAAGATGATCGCAGAGTCTTTGTCTTCTGCAGTTCCGCAAATGTCTTCAGTTTCACTTTTTTTTTCAGAGGAGCATGGAAACTCAGAGTGTTCTCAACCAGTCGTTCTGTGACGAATTTGTGAAAGGCTTCCTTTCCTCGTGCACCTGCTGATAGAAGTTTTTCTTGAATGCTGCCTGGTGCCTGCATTCCTGATGAGAGACAGAAGAGACCCCTCTCTTCCACTGAAAAGGGATCCATGAAGCTGCAGAAGCAATCCATCATGTTTTTTTCACACACTCCTCACTGGTTCTAGTCTCTGCTGCACTGTCAGGTCTTTGTGAAATTTGACATCATCCCCAGTCATGCCAGCCATCTCAAGTTGTGCAGCAAGACAAGAAGCTCTGACATGACGTGTCGTGCACCAGCGAAGGTAGGCAGCACAGTTTTCTGCTGAATCCTATGATCCCACCCGCAGATTTTGCGTGGCAGTTTGCTCAATAGTTTTGGTCAACTGGTACTCTGCATGAAGGAACTGTTGATCTCGACACACTCGCAGGAGTTCTGCTGAGGGATGGTTGTGCTTGAGATTCATAATGCTCAGGGAAATAGACTGTGGCGTATTTTAAGTAGTGCTGGTGATCCATCACAAAGAGCAGAGGGCACATTTTCTCTAAGCATGACAAGTGCAAGTCCAAGTCATTTATTTATTTATTTGTAGCCCGGAGGAGCTCCGAGCACATGCACTTTTTCATGTCCCTAAGCCTAAGGTAAATTACACTTCAACCATTCTTAAGTATTTTTGACAATCCTCAGAAGAACAAAAAATTAGTTGAGAAAAAATTTTGTACCGGACAGTTGTTCCATCATATACTCATAACAGTATGGGTGCAGGTGAAATGTAAACAAAAGCCGCCTTATCTATTTGCCTACAACTTTTAACGGGAAGAGAGTCCTTGAGTCCACCTCTTAGAAAACAATAGATTCCACCGCAGCTTGTCACAAATGTGCTTGCTTAATACTCTGAGAAATGGAAAGAGTGTGACAGTTTTTTTTTAACAAAGGGGGGGGGGGGGGGGGGGGGGGGGGGGTCGATTTGGATGTACTCCCGTGGGCGTGAGTTTGGGCACGTGCCCTTGCTTACTCACCGGTAAGTAATCTCGGGCGTGGAGTGGTTGTCGAACGTTACACCGTGTTTATAAAAGACTGAAAGACTGAGCAACGCTGATTCAAGCATTGGCTGGACCTGTCTGCTACATTGTAAACAGTTGACAGATCAGAACAGTGTTTCCCCCCCCCCCCCCCCCCCCCCCCCCCCCCCCCCACCCACACACACACACACACACACACACACACTCCCTTCCCCTTTTCCAAAGCTGCCTGCAATTGTCCAATCAGATTCGTTTTCCCAGATCAGGAGTAGATCATCATTACATCCCTTCCGAAATGCTGTTTTTTTTTCACTGATGCTGATTCTGTTGTTAATATTATTACACAGAGAAATCATTCGTTCAAACATGCAAAAGAAATCAAAACATCGATCTGTTCGTGCTGTGCCAAAGCACATGCAACTACCTAAAATCAACTGAGTGTGGAAAATGTGGAAAAACTGGGATTGTCAAGTGTGAGACTGAGACGACTTATGAGTTGGTTAATGCCGTGCAACGAGCATTGACAACAGTACTCGTATATCAGCTAGGTCAAATACCAAATTTCACGGAAGAGTAAAGCATTATTGTCTTCCTGACCACCGAGAAAATGTATTCAGTACTGATCTCACAAAAAGTTCAATTCCTTTGTTTAAATGATAGCATGTATGCAGAGTGCGCGAGCATAAAGCAAGGTGAAAGGTCAGGAATGCGAATGACCTGGCAGTGTGTCTTGCAAGTGGCTGGCTATGCTTTTTTGGGTGCCTGCAGGTACGTCCAAACACTATTTCCTACTTCTGTGGACCGCCTTAGAGGCATCACAAACATGGCTGCATATTCTGCTCAGATACGAAAGCACACGACAGTGACGGATCATGTTGTCAGTTTATTTCTTGGATTAACTGTTGTAACTAATTGCGGTTCACTGATTTCATCTTTTTTTTCCCTGAAATTGTGTGCTCAGGCCTTTGGCCCATGGCCCAAATGAATTGGACGAGCTGATGTCTTATTGTTTGTCGCAGTGTTATTGCACGACAAAATATTACATTGCGACAGAGCTAGATCATATTATGAGTGGGGGGGAGGGGGGGGGGGGAATGGGGGAGGGGTAATACAGAGTCTGGCGGTTTTCCAGCAGTTGGGGTATAAGGGCAACTGAACATGCCAAAAATTCTGTTTTTTGCCGGCGGGGGGGGGGGGTGGGTGGGGGAGGGGGAGGGAGAGATCCTGGAACCCCTGGCCTCTCCGTCCCCTTCAGCTCTGTGTAATATGCTAACAGCCAGGAATGTAAAAAGGCTTAATTACATAGGCTACAGCCACTGCCCCATTTTTTCTCACTACACGCACTTGCTTGGCCCAGGGATACTTGTTCTTTGTTCGCTGTGCAGAGGGAGGCCAGGGGGGGGGGGGGGGGGGGGGGGGATATAGAGCTAGAATGCTAGAATGGAAAAGAATGCTTGATCTTCTGCATACACGCAGACAGGTACCCCAGAGGCACTGACAAAGGCTGCTGTACGGCGGGGGCCCTCCAGTGATCCATAGAACTTTTCCCTCGTCGATGTCTTGGCAGGCCAGGTATCTGCTATTAGCTTTGTATGTGTAGGACAGTCCTGCAGGAAATGTTCCACAGTCATCAGGGCTGTACCACGTGGGCAACTTGAGGACTCGCCAATGTTGAATTTTGTGAACATGTGATGTCTCAGTCTGGAGTGCCCTGTCCTCAGTCTCACAATACTTGATAAAACTGAATGTCTTTCTCTGGACGACCTAGTGGACGCTACGTTATCTGCATGTGGACTGACATCATTTAATTAAGAAACAGTTCTTTGTGAAACCAACTTTTGATCAGTTCTAATGTAGTCTTTCTTTGCCTTTAATCGTCGACTGCAAATACTTTGGCCGTTGACTTTGGTTCCTTCCTACAGATGATCTGAACAGAGTTCTAGTGAGAAACAACAACTGTCATATACGATGTGTTCATCATCATCATCCAGTTAACGCCCACAGTCATCAAGTTGACTATTCTGACGTTAGTATCTTGTCCTAATATTCAGGGTGAAGCAACAGTAAGAAATCACGGTTGTTCAAATGACTGTATTCACCTGTCCTCTGGATAAGAGATGTTAATCAATGTTATTGATTGGAAATATTTTCGTGAGAAATCACTAAGAAATGATATTGGTATATTGGTGTAGTGATGTATAATTGACAAAGTCACCACCATTCTCCTCTCTCTCTCTCTCTCTCTCTCTCTCTCTCTCTCCCTCTCTCTCTCTCTCTCTCTCTCTCTCTCTCTCACCCACATACCTTAGTGTTACCAGTTTACATCATTTTAAGATTCCAAGCTTCACCCCCTCTCCCTCTTCTCCCTCACACCCCCTTTCCTACGTCTGTCTGGCATACTTTGTTCCAAGCCAACACGATCGTTAAGACACGACTCTGACGACAGTGCTAGAGAGAGGTTTCTGACAGAAGTGCAGCTCGGAACGCCACGGGTAACAACATTGCTGCGATAATAGTCTGTTCACCCGTCTTGTTAGTTGCTACGTAAATCCCATGAACTGCGTGTCTGCACGTGTGGCGCACCTGTCAAATTCCGTAACTTCATGGATCACACCAAAGGCTAAAAACCACCAACGTCTGAGAGATGGTCATCTGTGGCCCGAACTGAATTATGTCACGCTGTACATGTTAGTCTCCGTTTCCTGTCAGATGGCTAATAATCCCCTGACCCCCTTTCATGCTGATTTTCATTGTATGTCAAGTTCATCTTTCAAGCTGTCAACCGTTTATTAGAAACACTAAAGTAGCTTACCGAACTAAAGAGAAAACCAGAAATGTCGCTGATCCACTATGAGAATTTCACTGGTCCACCATAAGAATTTCACTGATCCACTGTAAGAAGCTCACTGACCCACTATAAGAATTTCACTGATCCACCATAAGAATTTCACTGATCCACCGTACGAATTTCACTGATCCACCATAAGAATTTCACTGATCCACCATAAGAATTTCACTGATCCACCGTACGAATTTCACTGATCCACCATAAGAATTTCACTGATCCACCGTACGAATTTCACTGATCCACCATAAGATTTTCACTGATCCACCATAAGAATTTCACTGATCCACCGTACGAATTTCACTGATCCACCATAAGAATTTCACTGATCCACCATAAGAATTTCACTGATCCACCGTACGAATTTCACTGATCCACCATAAGAATTTCACTGATCCACCGTACGAATTTCACTGATCCACCATAAGAATTTCACTGATCCACAATAAGAATTTCGTTGATCCACAATAAGAATTCCACTGGTCCACTGTAAGACAGAAAACGGCCTATATTCCGTGTGGAAACCTCATTGGCGCGTGCCAGAGAGGGAATGTTAATCCATCCTACTCTGAGATCCTAAGTCAACGTTCACTTATCATCCCAGAAGAAATGTAAGTGGAACCCAGTTTTGACATCTTAAGGTCGTAGGCTAAACTATTTGTAGTACTTTGCAACTAGATCTATTTTGATTCATACTGACTGCTACCCTTCGTTGTTTTGTATTTCTGTTTACGTCATCAGTGTGTGCAATTGTTATCGTGTATACGTCTTTCGATCATTGTATACTGTTTATCATTGATCCGTATTTCGTTTAACATACGTTTTTGACCATTATTAGTATCCTATCAGTGTTATTATTATCATCATTGCGACTTTGACTCGCACATTATTTCCCTTCCAACAGCCTCGTTCTCATTCAACGCCTTCTTCCTTGCGCTGAACTCTGAAGCGATCGAAGCTAAGTGAATTTTCGTTGTTCTGTTTCGTTTGTGTCTTACCTGAAGAAGACCTAAGAGGTCGAAACGCGTTGAGTTTTGTCTTATGACTCGTTTGTCCACGTTTCCCTGGGTGGTTCGCTAACATTTATTTAAGATTTGTAGTACCGTATGTTTTAACCAGATAACGTCATGCCGATACTTGGTAAGAATCTGTTAAGACGATTCATTGACACAGTTGATTGCCCCTAAACGTATTGTAGTAGATCACTCTGATCAACATCTGTATCCCAGTACCTAATTACATCACCTCAGTATTTGACTGCTTTGAAGAGTAATTTTCCTCCAATTGTTAAGCAATTTCTCACTGTCTTACGCCGCTCACTAATTCAACTCAAAACCTGAGTGACGGATTGAAGTGGAGACTGAAAATTTAAGGTAATAGTTTAGTTACTCTTACTTTTGCCAGCTGAGACTTTCACAGTATTCCTGAAAGTCAGAGGACTAGTGTGAGGACTCGTCCAGCCGGAATCTTAGCCACTCTCAGCAAAACAGGTTCTTAAATGTCCACAGACCAGGGGACACAGTTACGCTTACGAATCCTGGCCCAGCACAGGTTAAGATCCATGCTACTACGCGGCCAAGTGCACAACGGACTAACCAGCAGGCCTGCAGGTAGCAGTTATGTCGACACGCACTGGAGAGAGATCAGTGTACCTCTTCACTTTTACCCAAGCTAACTCCTTGTGTATGCATCATTTCATACTTGGACCATCTTCGGTCTGTCACTCGAAGCACGAGCATATTTTGAGTGCATAAGCCCACAACACCTGAGCCATTCTTGAGTATTTTTTAACAGCCCGATCATTTTATTTTTGTTATTATGCTTTCGATAGTTGGTGCCGGATTGTTTGCTTCTTCCACTCCTAGTAGGAGAGAGAGTGGAAATGAGAAAGACGGAGAGAAATAATGTTGCCTATAGCCTAGCCAACCGAAAACGGCCACACAAGGGCTGTCACCGCGTTGAAGTCAACTCTCAAGTCATACACACACACACGCGCGCGCGCGCGCAGGCACGCACATGCGCACGCACATGCGCGTACGCGTACATTCACACACACACACACACTCTCTCTCTTTCTAAAAAACACACCGGGAATGTCTTTAAAAGCTTTCTTCCGAAGTTCAGATGAAAACTATCGATCTCTTTCACAGATTCAAAAATCACATCAGGTGGGACATCTCTGAACAGTTTTCTTTTTCAAAGTAGGACATCTCTGAACAAAATTTCTTTTTAAAGCCTGTTGTAAAGTGTTTAATACTGACATCATATTAAGTCCCAACAGTCTATGAAAAATATTTTTCACAGAGCGCGGTACATCACAAGAATACACAGCGGAGTTTCTTCACCTTTTAACAGATATTGAATGGGGCGTAAAAGGGAGTAGGCCCCTAAGCAAACGGCACAAGACTATTTCTTTCTTGCGAGCGCCCCTGGAACATGGTTAAAAACTCTTTCAGGTTTGGAAGAGTTTGTTATCCAACTGCGAGTTCCATTCCTCTTGCCAGAGTTGTTTGATATGAGCCTGAGCTTTGGGTTTCAGATCGGGGTGAAGGAGGGAGCATCTGGTCAACTTTTTCTTTGTGGCACTCCTGGCAAGTTGATCAACCACCTCATTGCCTCGAATACCCACATGACCCGGAACCCAAGCAAAGACTAAGTTGTACCCATCAGATTTCAGGGAAGAGTATACAGTTCGAACAATTTCAGCAGTTAAGGATGCTTGAGATTACGGCCACTAATGGCTTCCAAAGCAAAAAGGAAGTCTGAGAGAATGAGTAAATCTTTGTTCCAATTTAGAGGCCATTTCAACAGCCAGGACCCAGGCTATCGACTCAGCAGTGTAGATGGAGCTGTCGGTGGGAATGTTTTGGGGGTTGGTTGGTTGTTTGTTTCCAGAAATTTCTTAGAAGGACCTGTTGTGCAAAACACGGCAGAGATAACAAGTTAGAAGTTTTATAGATATTGCTTTAATATGTAATGATATTTAATGGATAACATATAGGATGTTTACGCCACTCAGAGCCATTGGTAAAATTCTTCTGAAGGTCGAACATTTGGAACCGAGTTCAGCAAACATGACTCACACGTCAACGAGCTGACCGTGTCTTTACATACCAGGCCAAATCAAAGAGTAGGCCTATCTCCGGGGTGAGGACCGTCCATGATGGATTATCAGGACATTTGGATGAATCACACACGACACTAAGGTCAAAATCAGCACTGTTCACATGGGGAAGAAATTCCTAAGGGTGGAGTGGAACTAGGGTGGTCTCGAATTTCTCCAGGAACTTTAGGTCAAAGACACAGTCTTTAGCAAGGTTGGGGGTTCAGAAAACCAATTTAAACAGTAGCTGAAAGAAAGTTTCAGACGATAGTTGGAGAGAAATGGTTCTCCTCCTTCACCATACAGACTGTAACATGGTGTTTTGTGTTTGTGAGTGTGTGTGTGTGTGTGTGTGTGTGTGTGGGGGGGGGGGGGGGGGGGGTTAGAATGCACCCAGACATAGTTAAATCCCTTGATGGTGAATGGGTTCTAAAGTGTTCATATACTAAGGTCTGGCAGAGCCGTAGACAACACGGCCATAGTCCAGTTTGGGTAGAAGTGAATTTGTAAATAAAAAACCTCAGACCATCCGTAGAGGGAACCACACCTTCCATTCATACTTGTCACAGGTGTATGTAACACACTTACTATTACAAATGATTTGACACATTCGCGACAACGTTCATAAATGCTAACAATCCAGATCATTTGTGCTGAGGTTGTAATGTAAGTTACTTGGCCAAATGAAAATGTGGTTTATTGTAGGGCTCCATCACTACGTAGCGCTACTACTACGGCGCTCTCTCTCTCTCTCTCTCCCTCTCTCTCTCTCTCTTCCCCATCGCCTTTACACCTTGTCCCCCCGTCCCCTTCCACTTCCCCATCGCTTCCCAGCCCCCTTCATACCTGTAGGAAAGGCCTAGGCGAAGACGTCACAATCCCCTGCTTCGCGGAGTTCACATGGTTGGTTATAAAGGTGAGCTTTTTCCGCGCGTGTCCGTGCTGCGCCATCGCAACATACAGAGTGGTGGAAACCAAGGCTTATCAGAGTGGTAGCACAGTCCCCGCTTTAGCAAGTCTTAAGAGACCGACACAGTGCGGCGCAGTTATCAGCATCGTACGTAGGCGAACGAGATTCGTTTTAGCTTCCATTTTGAGAAAACGCCGTATATTTCACAATGTCTGCGATAATCCGCGCCGTTGCTCTGGGTGTGATGGTCGTTGCTGTCATCGTGCACGTCGTGGGTTTTGTAACGAATGCCTGGATATCCGCAAATCTGGATACCGAGGTATTAGTGATGTCATGTCTGCCAATGGCATGGGTTCCCAGTCTCCGGGCGTGACGGGGATGAAGATCAACCTGGGGCTGTGGAAGTACTGCGTGCATGTGGACCTGGGCTCACTGGGGGGGAAGACAGACGTGTGTCAGGCCGTGAAAATGAAGGATGTTCCAGGTGAGTATCATCTTGAGTGTGTCCCGAATATTAAACTCGGAATCAGCTCATGCATGAAGTTGGTGAGAATTAAAACTTGGGCAAACACCCCCCCACTCCTACCCTTTTCAACCTCGTAATCAAAACCCAGCTGTAAAAGCCTACTACAATGGAAATATGCCAACTTTAAGTGTTTCTTTGTGTGAGTTGTGTGTGTAGAATATCCGGTGTCTTGTAGTTTTCTAATATTTTATATTGTTTCACTTTGGCCTTCAGTGTTGAATGTTGACACCCTCCCAACACTGTAGGATGGCGGCGGCACTTTATATATATATATATATATATATATATATATTAAAGTGCCGCCAATCCATCTGCCCCTCTCATTCTCACTCTGTGCCTCTATTCCATGTGTGTGCATACCAGAAAATGCTAATTCTTCCTGCTTATTTCCCTTGTCCCCCCTCTCATCCCCCCCCCCCCCCCCCCTCGCTCCACATATCCCGCCCTTCCCCCCAAGCCCACCCCCTCCTCCCCCCACCTTTTTTCACTTTTACAGGTTAATTACAGGTACTCCTATCTCAAGCCTACTCCCCAAACCGCTTGGTTGTCTCCTTTTTTTCTTTTTTTTTTTTTAATGTGTCTAATATTTCGGCCCGGAAAGAATGTTCTGGGACAGGAGAGCTGCAGACATATATATACAATGCTATCAAATAACATTTTATGATACTACTGAATTAAAATTTCATACTATGGAATAAAATTTACTGTTAATTAAAACTGGGCAGGGAGGAGTGGGAGGGGGGGGGGGGGGCGTGAGGGATTCACAGGGAAGGGAATATCCGGTGTGAGGGGAGTGACAGTCATTTGTCATTTGTGACGGGGCAAGATACTGAGATCGTAAAGGAGAGAGACAGAGATCAGGAGGGCAGAATGGAGCACAAGGGGGAGTAGGGTTGAGATAGGAGTACCTGTAATTGAGGGGACAGTGAAAACAGGTGGGGGGAGGAGGGGGGTGGGCTTGGGGGGAAGGGCGGGATATGTGGAGCGAGGGGGGGGGGGGGGATGAGAGGGGGACAAGGGAAATAAGCAGGAAGAATTAGCATTTTCTGGTATGCACACACATGGAATAGAGGCACAGAGAGAGAATGAGAGGGGCAGATGGAGTTGAGTTGAAGGTGGGAAGAAGAGTGGGAATAAATGTCACCAAGCAGGTGCAAGAGCAGAGTACGGATGTAAGAGAAGCAGAAAAAAACGGGGGGGGGGGGGGGGGGGGGGGGGGGGGAATTTGGTTTCACAAGACTGTGTTTCTCTTGTGTAAAAAGGTATTGAGGTATCAAAAAGGGTTTTCATTAGAACTTTGTTCCATATGTCTGAGCTTGAATTCCAAGTGCTGTTTCAGAGGTCAAATTCGACTTGCTAGAGTCCACTGGAAAATGATGGGAAATCGGAGGTGGATAGGGGAGGAGGGGGTAGAGAAAGGAAGAAAAAAAAAGGGGGGGGGGGGGGGGGGGCAGAGAAGACAGGAAAGAAGGAAGAGAAGGAATAAACAATTGAAGAGAGTGTTGGGGGGAGAGAGGCATGGGAAAGGGGAAGGGAAAGATAGGGTTTTACAAAAAGAGGAGTGGAGGTAGGAAAGTGAAAGAATGTGAGGGGACAGGTAAGAAGGTGAGGGGAGGGAAAGGGGGGTGGGGGGAAAGAGGTGTGACAAGGGGGGGAGGAGGGTAGAGGGAAAGGTGAGTTATAAGGGAAAGTAGGGGGAACGGGCTGGAGGGGAGGGGGTGTGGGGGGGGAATGTGGGATGGTGGGGATGTATTATTATTACAACAGGATACTCATTCATCATTTTATAAATGTCACCAAGTATTGGCTCAAAGTTACACTGCTAAACCACATAGCTTACATACCATCCATGCATAGATCCAAAGGTAAAACATAGCATGAACTTATGTTTCTGGAAGAATCAATAACTCACAGACTGAGTCAAAGAGTGGAAGAGATAACTGTGCCTCCTCTCCTGGCATCTGTCATGTTACTTAGTTCTGATCTACAGCTTGTCTTCGGAACAGTGAAGGGGAAGAGCTCAGTGTCCTTTTTTTACACTTTAAACTGTATTTTAGATTATTCCCTTGAGACAGGCTGTCACTCAAGGTCAATGAGAGGGAGGGGAATTGTCTGTCAATGCCCTCCCCCAAATCGTGGATTTGACCAATCACAAACCATGGAAACTGCATTTGCTTTTGATCGAAATCAGTGTATGATAATTAATGCACACCTCTGTAGAATGAATGCTAATTAGCCAAGTGTTGGCTAACATGCTGGCATAATCCACAGATGTGAGCATGGTGCGTGACTGACAGCGTGCAGACTGTGGATATGGAGGGGGGTGGGGGTTTGTAGAGAAGGACGGAGATGATTAAGAGAGAGGGAGAGGGTTCTCCGTAGTGTGCCGACAATTAGTCGATCGCAGGTGAAGTAGATACGAGAGAGAGTGGTAAGGGGGAAGACAGGTGACATTTTCATGGCGTGACATAAACTTTCCTTGTTTGTGTTAAGCTGGGCTGCTCATGCTGTAGTAAGAGGGGGATGATGGAGAGGGGAGAGTTGGCATGGATTTGAATAGATTTGTTGCCATGTGTGCAATACACTGGAGAGAGAAAGGGGGTGGATGGTATCTGTGTTTGTACAATTTGTACAAGAGAGTGGGTGCTTGGGACCGATCGGGTGGACTCATCAAGTGACTCGTCACAAGTCACAAAAAAAAGAAAAAGAAAAAATCCCATCGCCAAATAACTGTTAAGAGGTTCACTGTGTCCGGAGCATCGCATGGTGGAAGGAACAGCCATACAAACTGAAAATTAACTTTATTTGTTGCAGCTTTACTTCTTATAATGATTCACTAGGTGAATTTTGTTAATTCCTGGAAATTTGAGAGCAAAAAAAATATATTCATGGTTTTGATAGTGTCACAAAGCATTGGGATCATTCCGTCAGTGACTGTTTACATCAGGAGAAGGCAATGTGTTACTTTCATATCCTTTTGTAATTGCACAGATGTTGTGACAAAAATGTCCATTGTTGTACATTATAAGAAAGTGCAGAATCCAGCAAAGCAAAATAGTCAAAAACAGCTTTCAGTGAAAAATAGTCAGAAACAGCTTTCAGTGAAAAATAGTCAAAAACGGCTTTCATTGTTCAGGCGTCCTAGTTTAACAAGTGTCAGAAAATGATAAAAGTTTATCCCTTTCATTATAAACAGTATGTTGATTGTGAGAATGCCACAAAATATTATGTGAGAATGCAACCAAATGTAGCATTATGAAACGATGCAAAAGAGCTGATCTTAAGAATTGGATGTATCCCCGAATCAGGTCTGCGGTGTGATACTGTACTAGTGTCTGCTACTAGCAGAACCTATGAAGATAAGGAAGCAAAGAATGACTATGAATTAACAATGATGTGCAGCTGGATGAAAGCAGTGCAGGTGCTGGGAATCCTGTCGGCATTGACAGCAGTGGCTGGCATCTCGGCCATCATCTACAGCTTCATTGGGGACAGCAAGGGGGACCGTGCTCGACTGCTGCCTCAGATCATCGCTATCTTCTGTCTCGTGGCTGGTATGACCTCCTGCTAGCTGTAAACTTTTTTTTAGGCTGGACAGTTGTAACACTGGAGCACAGCTGCCTTGGTGCTATATTGGGCTAGTGTTTCCCCCAGGTTATCGCAGTATTGAAAACTCTAGTCATTAGTAGTACTGTATTCTTTATGAAAAAATGGGCTTTTGTGCTTGGACACACATGTGCACACACACACACATAGTGACTCTCATTCACATTCACACACATACACAAACACACACTCATACACATACACACACTCACACACACACACACACACACACACACACACACTTACACTTACACACACACACACACACACACACACACACACAGAGCATGAAGGTGGGGGGGGGAGAGAAGGATATTAAAGTGAGAAAGGGGGGGATTTGCATGGCAGGGAGAAGGTTCAGAAAAAAATGTGTCCAAAATGCATGTGCAAGGGTTTTGTGGTTTAAGGGTGGTTTTTTGCTTTTCTGGGTTTGGGTTGCTTTTTTTTTTTAAAGATAAGTCTTGTACATTGGATTATTAGGTGAGCAAGTGTGATGATCGATGTACATTTGGTATTTTATCAGTAGCGTGGATGAACTTTTAGGCATAAGTTACGGACTTCACATGCGCCCATGCAGGGTAAAACACCACCACCTTGTTATCACAGACAGCCATCAAGTGTATAAATTGTACAGTTCCCGTGTATCTGTATACTCAAGGCTCAGAGTAAGTCAGATACAACATTTGCCTTTGGAGTGGCAGCATCAAACCGAGTGGATTTAGTTTATGGATTGGGTTGCCTGAATGCTTGAGCTGTCGCGCACCTGCTAAGCGAATTTGACATGCATGAAAGAAAAACCCATTCAGCTTTAGCCTTCAGGTGCTGCATTTCATTTTCAAGCACATTGCCCGTCTAACAAGCTACGTAAGATGAGTCTTGCTTCAGTGTTGCTTTACAAGTGCTTTTTTTTCACAGCCAGACATGTAGCCTAGACTAGTGTTACAAAGCAACAACAACAAGCCCTCTGTCCAAAAACAAGTATGGCAGTTGTCCTCATATGAGCAGATATCGTTTTGTTGTTGTTGTTTTTGGCTCTTTTTCGCAGCTGATTTCACTATTTTGTGCTGAAAATCATTAGAACATCAGCCTCACTTACTATTTTTTTTTACTGATTATATGAAATCTAAATCAAAAAGTTGTTAAAAGTAGTGGTTTCAGAGCAACAAATCTGACTGTGATGTAAAGCAGGTGTTCTGGAGCACTGCCATTTGGTTTTTTTCCCACCATCCATCGCACCTTCAGCTCCTCGATACAACAGTCTTAAGTTTCTTTTCCTCTTCAGAAAGTGGACATGCCTGAAAAACAAAGTGTTTTTCATTTGATGTACTTAATGAGTTGGTGTAGAACCACATTTCTTATCAAAAAGGAAAAAAAAAAAAAAAGAAAGGAAAACAGGCCTGGTTTCCAGAAAATATGTTAGGCTACTTCAACTTCCAAGATTAAGAGCAGGGTTGAATCTTTGATTTGGCTGGCTAAATCCCAGCACTATGTAGAACAATCGGTGCCTTTACCATTTAAGCATCATCATTTTGTGGAAATAATTCTTTGTTTTTGTTGTGGTGCAGGGGTGCTGCTGCTGGTTGGAGTTGCAGTGTATGGGGCCGAATACACCCAGATGATGCAGAACCAGGTGTCTATGATGGGAACGGATGACTCTTCCTTGGCCCCCCTGGCGAAGAATATCAAGGAAAAACACCGACTTTGGCTACAGTTTCATCCTGGAAGCTGTGTCTGGCGTGCTGATGGTCTTGGTCTCCCTGTTGCTGTTGGTCACTGCCAGGATCTCTGGCAGTCCTCACACATGACTGTATAGGTTTGTGGCATATCCGAAAGCCATACGGAGGGTGTTTGGGCACCCCAGCTTGAGGAAGGTATCTCGAGGTAGTTGTTGATTAGTTACTGTTAATATGTTGATGGTTGAGCCCCAAATTTGTCTTTTTTTTCTGTGGCTAGGTGTACCCTAATGTCCAATCGATCTGATGTTTTATTTAGATAAATAGACCTCAGCTGATCTGGATTTGCATATATTGCTTCATAGTGAAGGATTCATTGTGTATCAGGATGCTTGGTTGATCTGATGTCTTGAAGTGTTTTCGAGACTGTACAGGGCCTTTCAGATCCTTGGATTTGATTGAAGATCATGTTTTTGCAAGTTGGTCCTATGTAGATTGCAAGTGCTTGTAGGTGCTTATTTTTGGCAATTGAGAACATCTGTAATGTACTACATGGCTGTGAATCATCAGTCTTGGATAATTCCACTGTTGGAATAATGGTTGCAGAGACTACAATACGAGATTCCTTTCAAAAGGAAAACGAACATTTCTGATGCAACATCATAAAACATGCGTATCATATATATTAACACAGCATGTGGGTTATGTTTGCTTCGGAGAGGCCCTAGTTTATCAAGGTGAATTCTGATGAAATTGTTATTTTTCCTTTCTTTAATTGTGATTTTGACACAATATCAGATACAGTTGTATTTTAGGATGATTGAGTCAGCTTGATTGATCTTATTCTTAATGACTGACTTTTTACACATCCTTGTGCCATTTATTGAACCGTCGGCAGAGTACTCTGATAGTGCAGAATGTTGGAACATCCTTTGTCTTCTGATCGCCTCTATTATTGGAAGATCGCATTAAATTTTGCCTGGGAACCTGGAATCAGAATTATTATGTTTTTGTTTTGCAGCTGCTGCTGCTGCTGCTTTTTTTTTTTTTTTTTTAAATAGTCAAATGGACCTGCACCCTGATTTGACGTCCATGGTTGGCAGGACTGAACCATTTTCTCTGTCACCCCTTTTTTTTCCTCAGACATACCGTGCTACAGGTTGATTTCCTAGAGCACCAGATAAACAACTGAATATTGGGCTCTGTTGTGTTTTTTAACAAAAATACCAAAACAAACTAAATAACAAAAGCAGCAAGTCCAAACCCACCAATCCTCCTGTGTATGAGTTCAGTGGTAGATACACATTTGTGTATGTTGAAGTTTGTGATAGACTGTTGTTTTTTACTCAACTCAGTGAAAATCTGAATATCAGTCTGCACGTTGATGCAGACTTGCTGCACGTTGATCACCATAGCAGTACTGTGAGTTTGAATCCTGTTCTTTTCTGTCTGTCTGTCTTTTTTTTTTATCTGTACAGTTTACAATTAAATTTGACCACATTGGCCAAAATAGCAATGTCTGGATTACTAATTGTTCACGTTTATGTTAAATAGACTGTCTTCTACCAGTGTCACCTACCGTTTTGCCCAGGTAAATTGTTCCTGCAAGAAACGGAGCAGATGGTTCCAAATTTCACATCTTTAGGCTCAGCCCTTCCTGAGCAACCACGATGAAATGAAACATACGGGCAGATCAGTTGTTAAAGGAAATGGTAGATGAGATGTACAGGTTGTTGTTTAACAGTAAGACCAGAATGGACTTCATTTGGCTTTTCCAGAATTACTGTTAGGACCCATGTCCAGTTCCACAGGTGTTCATAGGGTTTTGTTGTTGTTGTTGTGTTGGATACTGCTACACTGATGTCCATGTATGGTTTATATATCATATGTAGTTTGTGTAAAGAGCAACATTGTGAATTAATACTTGGCAGATCGATAACTACAATGCACTGGCTGATTCCTGAGGCATGCCCATTTTTGCAGTCTTCTTATCATTTTCAAGCAGGTGCATGGAAATGAGTGTATAACTCTTACAAGTTGTTTTAGTGATTTGCCTGAACGTATTGTTCGTAATATAATTCTTGAATGAATACAACACAAGCAAAGTACAAAAAGCATGTATGGAAGTACATCATTTTAATGGGAATTCATTGTAGTTTCATAGAGAATTGATAACAACCAGAAACGATGTGTGTCTGAACCATTCATTCTTTATCAAATCTTGAATATTTTGTGAATATTATGTCATATTTTTCATTGAAATAAAAATTCAATGAGTAAATGTTTGTTCAGTTCATGAAAACATTTTCATTATTGCTTTATAGCTGAAATTTGTTATGTCGATGGTCCCCATATAGTCTGTTTCAGATGAATTGGGTTGTATTTTTATGCAGAGACAACTGTAAAAGATGACTCTGAACTCAAGAATTCATCAATAAGCACATAAGCACATGCACAGCTGGGAAAAAAAAAAAAAAATGAAAAAGATATATGCATACACTGTCTCACGCACACACAAGAGGTGGTCACATCTAGGTTGGCAATGTTTGAGATCACCTTGTTGATGACGAATAGTGAACAAACCGAAAAGATATAATTCAGCTTAGATTTTTGTTCTGATGCTACGAAAATCACCTCTTTTAACATCAAAATGTGTTATTCCAGGCATAAAATCTCAAATGACTGTGTTCTGTACATTAACGAATCCTGGAAAATGTCATTTTTTTTTTTTTTTTTCTGTTCTGAAGGGTGTGTGACCTGATGAGAGCTGACCTAGTTCTGAATCAGTTCTCAAAACAAACTCAACCCTGTGGGCTGCCAATAAAGGAAACACAGAAAAACCTTGGCACATAGAGATAGTAACCCTCTACAAATTCCAATGCAGAAATTGTGCACAGGAGATTAGAATATAAGTGGTGTTAACTGAAAATATTTGGAGGATTCAGGCCACACTCACTACTTTGAATTATTTTGCAAGATAGCTGATGCAGCCACCATCTTGTTAAGTGCTATATCATGATTGAGTGAAATGAGTTACGATTGAAATACAAGAGTAAGACGATGCAGCATGGGGTGACTGTTGGGTATTTTCCACGGTAAAACAGAACCACATTGTTAGTCTCTGACTACCACTTTTGGTTTTTATACTGTGTCCATTATTTTCTTTTCATTGTATTTCATTTATTAAATCTATAATTTGCGTATAATTTTTTTTTTTATTGTTTCTTTATTTTTGTGTTCCATGTTCATTAATTTTTTGCTCAATGTAGATTTTTTTTTTTTCCGTCTGTATATACCGTGTTTGCTGTCTGTGTGCTGTTTTTTCTGTATGTGTATCCTGTTCATTGTTTTTCCATTACTGTGGGTCTTGTTCAGTGCCGGCATGCCTTCTATTGGTCAGTGGTTGTCTGGCACTGGCTGTGTAGCAAGCTAATATGTGACCTGTTTTGCCAGCACTCTAGTTATGTTGTGCTTCTTTGCACCCAGTTGGGCTTGCTTAGAACTGAGCAGAGATGGTTTCTTTTAATCAAGGACGTTTTCAAATTTATATTTTTTTTTTTATTTTCCTCGTACCGGTGGTTGCTGTACGTTTTTTTGTTCTTGTGTTGTACTTAAAAAAAGATCTGAAACTTGTTCCCTTTTTTTTTCAGATATAAAATAAAGTACAGGTGATGTCTTTTGCGTTTCTTTTTCTTGTTTTCTTTATTTTTTTTTCTGTTAGTTCTCGTGTTTGGAACTTTATTTTGTTTTTCTAGCACATTTTGAAAACAACATTTACTTTTTCATCTCACAATAATAGTAACATGTTTTTGATGGTAACATTGTGGGTAGAGCGTTGAGTTTGAAATAAAAATTTATTCAAGAAAAAGGAATTTTGGTCTCGTGTGCTCCCTTTTGTCTGTGGATGAGTGCTTGTTTGTCTATGTGCTTGTGTGTGTGTGTGCGCGCGGCACAGGACCATCACCATCCGAACATGAAGAAGGCCACCTGTAGTCCTGAAGACAGACGTTTGAGGAGGGGGAGGGGGGAGAATCGAAGATTACCGACACTCACAGTCGGTTGACCAAAAACCACAAAATGGACACCAGTGTAGAAGGAACCAGAACCAAAGTGCCAACACCACCAATTCAGCAGAGAGAAAGACGAGAACCTGGATTGGACACCAGTGTAGAAGGAACCAGAACCAAAGTGCCAACACACCAATTCAGCAGAGAGAAAGACGAGAACCTGGATCCCAGTCCGGGCGACAAACAAAATAGGGCAGTCCCTGTCTGGAACCGAGAGAAAGACGAGAACCTGGATCCCAGTCCGGGCGACAAACAAAATAGGGCAGTCCCTGTCTGGAACCAAGTAAAAGACTTCTCAGGCCAGTAGCTGGTAATCCTGCTACCCAAACTACAGACATCGGTCTGGGATACCATGTCATTAAGGGCCGCCAGTCATTAGGGCGTATGTGTGATGATCTCACCACTTCGGCGTATGGTTGGCCTGTATTAAAGGGCTTATATATGATGAGGTCGATCATATGGACGAAATTAAAGTGAAGCTGACGAGCTAAGTTATATCATAGACGGAGAAAGAAAAAAAAGGAGCGAAAAAATGAAAAAAAAGAAAAAAAAGAAAGAAAAACGAACATACACTCGACAAGGCATCTCATGATCTCACAGATATCACGAAAGCAGAAGGCGGTTTTCCGGCAGCGTGTAGATAGATAGATGGACGGATGGATGGATGGATAAAATACACGCAGACCTGGGAACAGACATGTTGATGACATCCCAACTGCTGTCTTCGTCATCCCCTCGTTAACTTTCTTTGGTTTGTTTTGCGTTTAGATTGTCCAGTGATAAACTACACGCACACTGATGTGCGCAAATCAAGCTCGCGTATAGGTTACAAGGACAAAGTGCACATAACTGGTAGATTCTGCGCATGTTCTTTTCGTGTTAGTTTTTCCTCCAGTGCACGCTCTCTCTCTCTCTCTCTCTCTCTCTCTCTCTCTCTCACACACACACACACACACACACACACACACACACGCACCTGTCTCTAAAACTCTTCAGTGGTCACATTTCACATTCTTGTGGACCACACTGACGTGTCAGCATGCTCACGTGACAAGCATACGGTAACTCAGTTTTTCGGCCTGGCAGCAAACGAATAATTACGTAAATGTGTCCCCCAATAGGAACACCACAGCACTGTACGGTATGCTGCGAAAGGAACCGACAAAAGCGTGCCATTCCTCAAAAGCTCGCTCATTGGTAAATTTAAAGCACGCACTTAAAACGTCAGATTGAAGATGCGCATATTTCATCCACGAAGTGCTCTTTTAAAAACATATCTTGCATGCTCATGAAGTGCGCACATTTGAAGATAACCAAAGTGAGAAAGTGAGCTTTTTTCTCATCTTTTCTTTCTTTCTTTCTTTTTGTTTGGTTTGGTTTGGTTTGGTTTTGTATCACCGACCAATCGATCGATCTTCTCATTCTGTGTTACTGTCACAAGTTATCATTCAGTTGTTTTCTCTCTCTCTCTCTCTCTCTCTGTTTAGGGACAAAATGAGTCTGAGACCATGTTCACACGCGCGCCCGCTTGTTCATATATATATATATATATATATATATATATATATATATATATATATATATATCTATATCTATGTATACATATGTAATATAAATGTGTGTGTGTGTGTGCGCGCGCGCTCTCCCGCGCGCGCACGCCCACGTCTTTTCTTGAATGTAGGCTAATTGTCACTAGCTTACATCCCTTTCAAATTAATTATGCATTTGAGCGTGAATGCTAGCGTGTGTGGTTACAGATTCAATTCCGTCTCCAACTTTACCACACATGTATTTGCACCAATGTGTGTGTGTGTGTGTGGTTTCAGCAGATTCAGATTGAGGGTTAATGCTCTAAAGAAAAAAAAGTGTAAGCAATGGTTTTTAAAAGTGCAGATAATAGGATATGCCCATCTTGTAGAAGTGAATGTGAAACCGAAGAACACGTTTTTATACTACTGTACTGTGTATGCTGACAAACGTACAGACTACACCGAGTTACATTCTTTTTCTTACCTCCCAAACAGCTCAAGTGTTGCTATGTTATCGTCTAAAACGTTGTAAGGATCTAGCTCAAATAATGAATAGCTGAAACCGTGTATGTGAGAAAGAAGATCTACGCAAATTATGCCGGTTCATTTCGGGATGATCCAGTGTTTTGTGAGTAGGGTGGAAGGTGGGAG
>JADBJO010011933.1:0-10000 GCA_016801955.1 Conus betulinus
GCTTGATGCAAAACAGGCACAGTTAACGCAACTTTGCACTTTTTATCCCGCGCGGTAACGAGGTCACCAAGACCCCCCGTGCGCACTACCAGTTGACAGGCTGGATTACACACTGCTGTGTGAGATTCCATCATTGGTTGCCGCATAACAAAAAAAACCAATGTTTTTTGAAGGGATGAATCAACCCCCTGTGTGCAAAGGCCTGTGCTTGACAACGATTTCCATTTGTGCCTGCAGTTGTTTACTTTTTCTACTTTAGTATTTAGAGTTGCTAAGTGTGGTTTGCATAGTATTAACCATTTTTCTGTTGAACATAGGTTGCATCTTTTGAAATGTTATGTGTGGTGATGCCCTTTTTATGATTTTCCAGGATATGTTATAGTAGTTTATTTTTTGTCTTTAAGTCTCCAAATATATTTGCTCAGTTCTGTTTTTTTTTTTGTTTTTTTCTTTGTTGAATGACTGTTTATGGTTTGCATATCTGGTTTTGAAGTGATTTTCAGTGATCCCTATGTATGTTTTTTTTCTCATTTTCTGATGTCACAGTGGCTTGGTATACAATGTTGTTATAGAGGCATTTGTTGCTTAAGGGACACTGTTCTGTTCTTTTTTTGTACAATTGCAGGATTTCCTTTCTTCACCTTTCTTTTGCTGTGTTGCTTTTCATTTTGTTGGATGAATCAATTATATTTTTAAGGTTAGGCATGCATGAATATGATAGTTTGATGGTGTTCTTGTTGAATATTTTGGACAATTTGTGTTCTTTTGGGAAGGATGCTGTCAAAATTTTGAAAAAAATTCTTTCCCTACGTTTGTTTTTTTACTCTTCCATCATATGGAGGTTGTACTATGTGATTTTCCTTTTCCTGCTTTTTTTTGTTTTTGTTCATGTTGTTATCTGGGTTGTATTGTAGTTTGTAGCTGTAACCACTTTTCTTGCAATGCCTCTTGGTATTCTGCTGCTGCGTTGTTGAATACTCCTTCATTATGTGACAGATTAGATAATCTCTTGTTTATGCCATTGGGTATGGTTTTTTAGTATAGATGTGGGGTGGCTGCTATTGATGTTTACATAAATGGGTGTGTCATTGGTTTCTTGTATGGTTTATATATGTGGTTGTTGAGGTCAAGTGTTATGTCTAAGTAGTTCACTACCTTTTTGTTTGCTTCGATGGTGATTTTTAAGTTTTGGTTTTGGAAAATTTTTACTTAGTTCTTTTTTCTTGTTTTCAATGGTTCTTGGATTGTTGTTTAGCGCGGCGAGGCCGTCGTCTCTGTACAGTCCGACTTGCTTTCCGAGTTGTTTTTTGGATGTTGGATAGCATAAACAGTCCGACCAGTTCGCATGTTTCGGCACCGTCGTACGATCCCATGGTCACATCAAATGTTGAGTTTTTATTCGTTTTCTTGATCCATGTTTCATTTCTGCTGTAGAGTAAAGTTTTCTTGGTGTGAAGAATGATTTCCATTTCTGACCCTGTTATGTCTGTGTGTTTATTAGCAAATTTCAGAGCTTTAATGAGTAGCTCTTCATCTATGGATGGGTAGAAGTCTACTATGTCGAATATGATGAATACTGAGTTCTTCTGTTTGTTTAAGATTTTGGAACCATTGGATAACTTCATATGTGTTCTTCCAGAGGTTGTATTCAGTGCTGGATTTTATGGGGTTTTTTTTATGGCTTTTTTCTAAAATTTTCTTACTTATTTTGCCCAGTTCAGATTTAGATGGGTTTATTAGTCTACATGTTGGGTTGTTGTGGAAATTTGGTTTGTAGACTTTAAGGGTTATGAATGCTCTTCTTTTATTGCTGTTGTTTCCACCCTGTCACCTGGATCCATGTGGTGTACGACTTCTTTTTTCTTTTTTTCAGATGATGTTGTGTATGGTTTTATCAGCTTTTTTGTAGTTTTTCTGAATGTTTTTATCAAGAAGTTGTGAGTACTCGCTTGGTTCCATTTTGTAGTAATTGCTGGTTTTGTCAGCCTTCACGAATATTTTTTTTTATCATTTTGTATTTGTTTTATTTCATTTTTAATGATGTTTGGAAATCGTTGTTTGATTTTTTTTGAATTCTATGTTGGCTATCATTCTTTTCATGTTATCCTCGAAAGGTTTCATTGCATTTATGGCTGGTGGAGATCGCCATGATTTGAAGCCATATGTGTTTTTTTGTCCTCTTTTTTCTGCATTCGGGTTCAGGAAGAAAAACGCTTTCCACCTCATGTTTCGTGCGAATTTTTTTAGTTTGCTCTATTAATTTTTTTTTAGTAGAATTGTGGGTTGGAGACTGGTATATTTTTTGTTGATTGTCTAAATTGATTTCCCCATTTTAAAATTCATCAGGCCACAGTGCTCAACATGAGGAGCTGTTATCAAGAATACCCTAAAATGCCCTAATAAAATTCTGAAGTGCCCAACCCCTTGGGGGGAGCAAACACCTGTTAAATAGGATGGTAAAAGGAAGTTTTAAAATCTACAGATCTGTTTCAAGTGCTGGCTCTCCTCAGGATGGTTTTGGGTCGCCTACTGCCCGTGTTTATATAACCCAGTGTCACTGTTTGCACGTGCGGATTAGCTGCCCGTGTTTGTTCAGTTTTCAGATTGTTTGTTCAGGGTGCGTTTACTGACAACGATTTCCATTTGTGCCTGCAGTTTTTTTTACTATTTCTACTTTAGTATTTAGAGTTGCTAAGTGTGGTTTGCATAGTATTAACTATTTTTCTGTTGAACATAGGTTGCATCTTTTTTTGAAATGTTATTGTATGGTGATACCCTTTTTTATGATTTTCCAGGGTATGTTATAGTTTATTTTTTTTTGTCTTTAAGTCTCCAATGTATTTGCTCAGTTCTGTGTGGTTTTTTATTTTTTTCTTTGTTGAATGACTGTTTTATGGTTTGCGTATCTGGTTTTGAAGTGGTTTTCAGTAATCCCTATGTATGTTTCTTTTTCATTTTCTGATGTCACAGTGGCTTGGTATACAATGTTGTTATAGAGACACATTTGTTGCTTAAGGGACACTGTTCTTTTTTTTAGTACAATTACAGGATTTCCTTTCTTCACCCATCTTAGGTGTGTTGCTTTTCATTTTGTTGGATGAATCAATTATACTTTCAAGGTTAGGCATACATGAATATGATAGTTTGATGGTGTTCTTGTTGAATATTTTGGACAATTTGTGTTCTTTTGGGAATGATGCTGTCAGAATTTTGAAAAATTCGTTCCCTATGTTTCTTTTTACTCTTCCATCATATGGAGGGTTGTACTATGTGATTTTCCTTTTCCTGCTGTTTTTGTTTTTGTTCATGTTGTTATCTGGGCTGTACTGTAGTTTGTAGCTGTAACCACTTTTTTGCAAATGCCTCTTGGTATTCTGCTGCCGCGTTGTTGAATACTCTTTCAGTATGTGACAGATTAGATAATCTCTTGTTTATGCCATTGGGTATGGTTTTTAGTATAGATGGTGGGTGGCTGCTATTGATGTTTACATAAATTGGTGTGACATTAGGTTTCTTGTATGGTTTATACATGTCGTTGTTCAGGAAGCGTTTTGTGTCTAAGTAGTTCACTACCTTTTTGTTTGCTTCGATGGTGATTTTTAGTTTTTGGTTTGGAAGATTTTGCATAGTTCTTTTTTCTTGTTTTCGATGGTTCTTGGATTGTTGTTTAGCGTGGCGAGGCCGTGGTCTCTCTGTACAGTCTGACTTGCTTTCCGAGATTTGTTTTTGGATGTTTTGGATAGCATAAACAGTCCTACCAGTTCGTATGTTTCGACAACCGTCGTACGATCCCATGGTCACATCAAATGTTTGAGTTTTTATTCGTTTTCCTGATCCATGTTTTTTCATTTCTGCTGTAAAGTTTTCTTGGTGTGAAGAATGATTTCCATTTCTGACCCTTATGTCTGTGTGCTTATTAGCAAATTTCAGAGCTTTAATGAGTAGCTCTTCATCTATGGATGGGTAGAAGTCTACTATGTCGAATGTGATAAATACTGTGTTCTTCTGTTTGTTAAGATTTTGAACCATTGGATAACTTCATATGTGTTCTTCCAGAGGTTGTATTCAGTGTTAGATTTTATGTTTTTTTATGGCTTTTTCTAAAATTTTTTCTTACTTATTCTGCCCAGTTCACATTTAGATGAGTTTATTATTAGTCTACATGTTGGGTTGTTGTGGAAATAGGGTTTATGGTCTTTAAGGGTTATGAATGCTTCTTTTATTGCTGTTGTTTCCACCCTGTCACCTGGATCCATGTGATGTACGAGTTCTTTTTCTTTTTTTCAGATGTTGTTTGTGTATGGTTTTATCAGCTTTTTTGTAGTTTTTCTGAATGTTTTTATCAAGAAGTTGTGAGTACTCGCTTGTTTCCATTTTGTAGTAATTGCTGGTTTTGTCAGCAAAAAAATGAACTAAAACAAATACAAAATGATAAAAAAAATTCGTGAAGGCTGACAAAACTAGCATTACTACAAAATGGAACCAAACGAGTACTCACAACTTCTTGATAAAAACATTTAGAAAAACTACAAAAAAGCTGATAAAACCATACACAACAACATCCGAAAAAAAAAAAAGAAAAAGAACTTGTACATCACATGGATCTCTAGGTGACAGGGGGAAACAACAGCAATAAAAGAAGCCTTACCCTTAAAGACCATAAACCCAATTTTCTACAACAACCCAACATGTAGACTAATAAAACCCATCTAAATCTGAACTGGGCAAAATAAGTAAGAAAATTTTAGAAAAAGCCATAAAAAACGTAAAATCCAACACTGAATACAACCTCTGGAAGAACACATATGAAGTTATCCAATGGTTCAAAAACTTAACAAACAGAAGAACACAGTATTTTTCACATTCGACATAGTAGACTTCTACCCATCCATCCACAGATGAAGAGCTACTCATTAAAGCTCTGAAATTTGCTAATAAACACAAAGACATAACAGGGTCAGAAATGGAAATCATTCTTCACACCAGAAAACTTTACTCTACAGCAGAAATGAAACATGGATCAAGAAAACGAATAAAAACTCAACATTTGATGTGACCATGGGATTGTACGACGGTGCGAAACATGCGAACTGGTCAGATTGTTTATGCTATCCAACATCCAAAACACACTCGGAAAGCAAGTCGGACTGTACAGAGAGACGACGGCCTCGCCGCGCTAAACAACAATCCAAGAACCATCGAAAACAAGAAAAAAGAACTATGCAAAATCTTCCAAAACCAAAACTTAAAAATCACCATCAAAGCAAACAAAAAGGTAGTGAACTACTTAGACATAATGCTTGACCTCAACAACCACATATATAAACCATACAAGAAACCTAATGACACACCAATTTGTGTAAACATCAGTAGCAACCACCCACCATTCATACTAAAAACAATACCAATGGTATAAACTACAGATTATCTAATCTGTCACATAATGAAAGAGTATTCAACAATGCGGCAGCAGAATACCAAGAGGCGTTGCAAAAAAGTGGTTACAGCTACAAACTACAGTACAGCCCAGATAACAACATGAACAAAAACAAAAAAAAGCAGGAAAGGAAAATCACATGGTACAACCCTCCATATGATGGAAGAGTAAAAAGAAACATAGGGAACGGATTTTTTAAAATTCTGACAGCATCATTCCCAAAAGAACACAAATTGTCCAAAATATTCAACAAGAACACCATCAAACTATCATATTCATGTATGCCTAACCTTGAAAATATAATTGATTCATCCAACAAAATGAAAAGCAACACACCAAAGAAGGGTAAAGAAAGGAAATCTTGCAACTGTACTAAAAAAGAACAGTGTCCCTTAAGCAACAAATGCTCTATATAACAACATTGTATACCAAGCCACTGTGACATCAGAAAATGAAAAGAAACATACATAGGGATTACTGAAAACCACTTCAAAACCAGATACGCAAACCATAAACAGTCATTCAACAAAGAAAAATATAAAAAACCACACAGAACTGAGCAAATACATTTGGAGACTTAAAGACAAAAAGATAAACTATAACATATCCTGGAAAATCATAAAAAGGGCATCACCATACAATAATATTTCAAAAAGATGCAACCTATGTTCAACAGACAAATGGTTAATACTATGCAAACCACACTTAGCAACTCTAAATACTAAAGCAGAAAAAGTAAACAACGCAGGCACAAATGGAAATCGTTGTCAGTAAACGCACCCTGAACTGTGAACAACACGTGCAGCCAATCCGCACGTGCAAACAGTGACACTGGAACACCGGCAGTAGGCGACCGAAAACCATCCTGAGGAGAGCCAGCGCTCGAAACAGATCTGTAGATTTTAAAACTTCCTTGACCATCCTATTTTTAACAGATGTTGCTCCCAAAGGGTTGAGCACTTTTAGAATTTTATTAGGCATTTTAGGGGGTATTCTTGATAATAGCTCCTCACGTTGAGTGCTGTGGTCTGATGAATTTTAAAATGGAGGAAATCAATTTTAGACAATCAACAAAAAATATACCAGTCTCCAACCCGCAATTCTGCATAAAAAGATTAATAGAGCAAACTGAAAATTCCATACAAAACATGAGATGGAAAGCGTTTTTCTTCCTGAACCCGAATGCATAGAAAGAGGACAAAAACACATATGGCTTCAAATCATGGCGATCTCCACCAGCCATAAATGAAATGAAACCTTTCAAGGATAAAATGAAAAGAATGATAGTCAACATAGAATTCAAAAAATCAAACAACGATTTCCAAACATCATTAAAAAATGAAATAAAACAAATAAAAAATGATAAAAAAAAATATTCGGGAAGGCTGACACAACCAGCAATTACTACAAAATGGAACCAAACGAGTACTCACAACTTCTTGATAAAAGCATTCAGAAAAACTAAAAAAAAAGCTGATAAAACTATACACAACAACATCCGAAAAAAAGAAAAAGAACTCGTACATCACATGGATCTAGGTGACAGGGTGGAAACAACGGCAATAAAAGAAGCATTCATAACCCTTAAAGACCATAACCCAATTTCTACAACAACCCAACATGTAGACTAATAAACCCATCTAAATCTGAACTGGGCAAAAAATAAGAAAATTTTAGAGAAAGCCATAAAAAACAAAATCCAACACTGAATACAACCTCTGGAAGAACACATATGAAGTTATCCAATGGTTCCAAAAACTTAACAACAGAACACAGTATTCATCACATTCGACATAGTAGACTTCTACCCATCCATAGATGAAGAGTGTCAAGGGTAAAAGACCTGTCAGGGGAATGAGGCAAGGACAGACAAAGAGCATAGAGACACAACACTGAACCACTGACTATCTCCAGACCACTCCAGGAAGTACGGAATTTAATAATACTTATTAAATTTTAAATATACAAATTTACCCAAATATATTAAACACCCCAATCACTCACACATTTATGAAATGGGGGCACCTATCAAAGAAGAGGGAGGAAAGACAGGAAAAAGAATAACTACAAAGGAAAAAAGAATACCAAAAGAAGAGTGTAGATCCAATCAGGAGCTAACTATCGCTAAGGGACAAAATAACCCGTTAGAGGGGAGCCCTAAAAAAAAAAAACACCACCACCCGGATCTCACTGCCACCCAACCTATCACCATCTAAAGTACCCCCAACAAATAGAGAGGAAGGGGAGAAACAAACTAATACAACAAACAGGGCATAACAATATTATGTTAGATCACACTAGCGCACGCACACAGATCCACAGCCCATACACCACACACACTTGCCACATAACTGATTTGTTGAAGACTGTCCCACGAATTAGGTCTCCGAACCAAGACTGGCCGCTCTCCTCACTGGCGTCTAGCAGACTCATTCCTGCGCCGGACTCCTCCAGCACCCCTCAGGCTTGGCTCCGGTATCCTCCTCCTCTCTGGACTGTCCCCTCCAGGTTGCCCAACGTCAGCAACTGTGGCCTATCTCCGCAAGAAAAACGAAAGTGCCCTGCGGCGGATGTCAGTCCCCTCGCCGCATAATCATGATGATTGTGGATTATGAGTGTGAATGCTGGGCATGCATGGACCGTGTACGTACAATTTAAAGAATTCAAGGAAGAATAAACTTTTACAATCACTATTTTCTTTTGGTTTCATCTGTTCCTGAATCATATCTGTTTTCCTCTTTTCCTTATTTTCCTTTACTACAATTCTCAATTTCGTCTCATTCACATTACAAATTACAATACAATAAACTCTTGGAAGTTCACATTACATTTTAAATTAATGCCAGATGAAATTCCATAAAACTCATTCATTCGTCCATATTATCTATAAAATACTTACATAAAAAAAAACTAATTAAAAAAAAAAAAGACAGAGACAAACAAACAAGACGAGGACCAGGACCCATGGCGGGAGTGCCACATCGGAAAACTCCGCTAGTCGACTGAATGTTAGTCGGCGGCAACTCGTTCCGTTCCGGATCCGACTTGATGTTTTAAAAAATAAATAATTTGCTTCAATCCTTGAAATATCGCTTCTGGAATAACCCGACTCCAACATTTATCCAAATATGACCGACTCCAACATAGAACTAAGTAGCACCCCAAACAGAGCCATTGCTTAACATCCAACTTCAAATAAATGACCTCAATGTCACTTAAATATGTACTGACCAAATAAATGCCAATCCCATCTTGGCGTACAAATTCTCAAACCCAACGAGAATACAACATATATATATATATATATATATATATATTTACCAGAACGGCAGGTGAAGACAGAAGAGAGCTACTGGAAAGCTCCACTCAACGAAGAGCCAAAAACTCCACCAGTACATGCGCCACCTCCAGCGAAGGAAGTAAAGGTCTGGAACGACTCTGAAGAATGTTGTTGGTAACCCAAGGATTGAGATCCTTCCAAAGCTCAGCGGACTGCCTTCCATCCAGCGAAGGGTTCCGGCCTGGTTCCGCTACTGTCCACGACGAAGTGGAAAAATGAATATGGCTACCAGCAGAGGACGTGGCCTCTTACCAGAAGAGCAAAAGCAAAAAGAATGAGACAACCGAACACTGGCATAGTGCAGAAGGTTCCCCCTCCACCCCACATAAACACATACATTCAACACACGCTAAACATTAACAACACACTTTACGCACAGAACACGTGCAAGAGACTTCCCTGCACCGTTATTAAAATGACACACACACACACACACACACACACACACACACACCCTTCATCCAGGTCTCCCTCTCCCTCTCACACTACACCTATGTGAGGATTTACTGAGGGGATGCATGATCCACACGGGCGGTGCACAAATTGAATGTGACAGAGGAGTTACCCCCCTCTCTCCCCTGCACTCCACATACTAGGTATAAACCTCTGTCAACCTATGTGACGAACAGCCCATTAAAACTCAATGTATAAATTCAAACACTTGTCCGCCTGTGACAAAAAGCTACTGATTAAAGCTCTGAAATTTGCTAATAAACACAAAGACATAACAGGGTCAGAAATAGAAATCATTCTTCACACCAAGAAAACTTTACAGCAGAAATGAAACATAGATCAAGAAAACGAATAAAAACTCAACATTTGATGTGACCATGGGATCGTACGACAGTGCCGAAACATGCGAACTGGTCGGACTGTTTATGCTATCCAATATCCAAAAACAACTCAGAAAGCAAGTCGGACTGTACAGAGACGACGGCCTCGCTGCGCTAATCAACAATCCAAGAACCATCGAAAACAAGAAAAAAGAACTATGCAAAATCTTCCAAAACAAAACTTAAAAATCACCATCGAAGCAAACAAAAAGGTAGTGAACTACTTAGACATAACGCTTGACCTTAACAACCACATATATAAACCATACAAGAAACCTAATGACACACCCATTTATGTAAACATCAATAGCAGCCACCCACCATCTATACTAAAAATCATACCCAATGGCATAAACAAGAGATTATCTAACCTGTCACATAATGAAAGAG